>OMNV01029100.1:5769-22860 GCA_900303265.1 Brotula barbata | reverse complement strand
TATGTTGTTGCATTTTTTGTAATATTTCTGCGTTTTATTAAAGTTGTTGTGATTTTGTAATATTTTTATGTTTTCTTAATGTGTTTTTACGATTTCTCAATGTTGTTTTGTTTTCTTACTGTTGTTGCAGTTTTTTTGTCATATTTTTGCATTTTCCTGATGTTGTTGCGTTATCTTAATATTTTTGCATTTTTTTATGTTGTTGTGTTTTTTGTAATATTTTTGTGTTTTATTAATGTCCTTGCAGTTTTTTGTAATATTTTTGTGTTTTATTAATGTCATTGCAGTTTTTTTGGTCATATTTTTCCGTTTTATTAATGTTGTTGCGTTGTCCTAGTATTTTCGTGTTGCGTGTTGGGTACTTCAGGGCCGCCGTACTTTCCAGCAGGGTTACCCCCCTTTAAGTCCCCCTTCCCAAAGTTCTAAGGATAAAATAGCAGGATCACAGCTACAGTTGCGGCACAATCAGTGGAGGGGATTAGTACCAGCGGTAAGTGAAATGGTGGTCAAGGGCTGTCACCTGCAAATTCCTCCCACAATTGACACCCCATTTCTTCAAGGGGAGCTAAAAAGCACTTTAACCGGCTCCACTGAACTGTAAAGGAATATAAATGAACGTACAACTGCAACTTAAGCTCGCCGCAATGTGCTCTTTCTCTCCATCTCCTGTTTAGAGTTTAACTCGTGTGAATTAATATTCCAATGACGAAACCCTTTTCAATTACAGAGAGGGGTTTGTTCTGTAACTGAGGTCAGCAAAATCTAATAAATGAATTGCCTTGCGTACGCTGCGATGCCGATGGAATATTTTGGTCACAGAGCTTCAGATCTGCACAGTTTATGCGTTTAGACTGAAAGTAAACAAGCATGGCAGTTTAAAACAGTGACCAATTGTCTGTCGGAGCGAAGTGTTCAAAATCTCCAAGAATACAGCCATTAAATATACTATGCAGTGCCATATATACACACACACATATATATATATATATAGTACTGTATAGGCCTAAAGGTAATTGAATTCTATAAATCTGCATAACTGTCTGCATTGAATTTGTTTGTCCACTAGGGGCAGCAACATTCTACTATACAGTCATGTATTCCGTTGCACTCCCATTCTACCATTGAAAAAAAATATTTTCTTTTACTTTAAATCCAGCATATATCATCATCAACATCCCACACAGTTTGTTTCTATCCTCCATTCACGTCCAATCTTCGCTCTCTGTTCAGTTCTGTTCTCCTCACCGACTCCGTTATCGCTCTCCTGTAGAAATCTGTGGTGGACTTTATGGTGTCATTGGATTTGAAGTGTTCCATATATGTATGAATTTCTTCGAAAGTAATGTCCAAATTTCAGCGAATAAAAATAAGATATATTTATCCCGATATTGACCATAAATGGGTGCATTTTTTAAGACAAGGTATTTGCTGAATAAATTGCCTATTTGTTGTGTACAAGCCGATTTCCACAGACATAAAATCTGCCCAGGCTAAAAATATCACTTTTGCAGAAAATGTTGAAGTTGCAGTTTTGTTCTTAAGGTTAATGTTTTCACCTGCGTTTATTATGTAGCAAATTGTTTACTGCCAATCACTGGACGGACACCTCGTATGGAAAAATGGAAACGTTCACCCGAAATTGATCTGTCAGAGCGCGTTAGCACAAAGAACCAAACACGGAGTCTATACGGGGCTCGGTTCACGCAGCCTTACTTCCCACCGCCCACATCACACTTGACCCATCTGCTGAATTTGACACAGTCTACCAACTCCTCCTCCTCTTCCTCCTCCTCCTCCTCCTCCTCCCCCTCCTCCGTACACATGCAGAGCTCGGAATCGTTCCCCCTCTGATTTACCATCTCTACTTTTAAGAGGATCTCTTTCCCCATCATGTATCCGTTTCTTCCCACATTACACCAGTGGGGGCAAACGTTCTCCCAGCATTCCTTGTTCATGGTTTGGTGGTTAGCACTGTTGCCTCACAGTGAGACGGTCACGGGTTTGAGTCCTGGGCCGACCCCGATCCTTTCTGTGTTCTCCCTTTGTCTGCATGGGTTTGGTCTGGTTTCTGGTTCTATTTGGTTCTATTTTCAATGAATCGAAGGGAGGAGAACTGGGTGTTTTAAACAATAAATATGATTTCAATATGAATGTTAGCACATATCATAAGATAATAAAATAATAAAATAATAAAATAATAAAATAATAAAATACAATTATTTGATTTTGCAAATAAATAATAAAATGCAAATAAAAAATACAGAAAAGAAAATACAAAAGACTTCTAAAGGACCATGGTTTAAGAGTCAAATTTTGAGGTGGGTGATCCAAAGACAGAAATATTTTTGATTGTAACATTTGATTTGGTGCAAGACTATTTGTTCCATTTAGAACTGTTAGGTATTAAAAAAGAGTGGAAATTGATGAAGCGTCACCAGGATTAACTGTTGTAGGACCCCTGCATGGAAAGTTTTCCTATCGTACAAACTCGTTACTTATAAAGAAGTTATATAGGTTATCTCAAGAAGTAATGATCCGAAATTTAAGTCCACCTCACATGATACAGGACCTAGCGTGTTACTGTAATAAACATGTTAGACTGTTTATCTCAGTTAACACACAATTATGCCTGTGTGCGCACATACACATGAAAAAGAGACAATAGGTCAAAGGCTCTACGTTATCTGGATGGAAGCTTATAACTATGTTATTAACATGTTATGAACCAGTTGGTAGACTACAGTTCCCTTTGAGCTAACCCCGACAGAGAACTCTACATTATCTTACCACCCTGAGTTCAGTAACAATGAATGGCGAACGTGCAGGAGGAGGAGATTTACGTCGTCGTGAGCGCGGCGTGGCGTTATCGCCGTTCGCTGTTGTCGTCGCGCCGCCTCGATCGCGTGAAGTGGAGCCGTTAATGCTGACTTCGGCACCTTTGGAAGTACTCCTTCCATGTGTTTCCCCAGCTAATTTTACTAGATTAAGACAAACTGCTTGAGGCTGTCCTTTAATTATAACCTAATTAAAATGAAACGTGTGAAACATATTACTTAAACTTATAATAAGCCATTAAAACCACACATCTTCTACTAAATATGCATGAGTTAAAATGATAAGCAAAACGAGCAATTAAGCTTGTGACCCCTGTATAATACACTTTTGCGCGGTATTATACTGCTTCTGTTTTTTTATTTTGTAGTACAGGTTGTAAGGTATGCACGCGCCTACTTTCATCTAACTGTCTGCCTGCGTGTGCGCTTTGTGCGGCGCTTGGCACAGGAGTTTGCGTGCACTCTGGCCCGCCGACTAATTAGTGGCTGTAATCTGCAGGTTCACTCGAGGTTCTTGGCTCCGAGGGCAGCTTGGGTCCCCCAGCATCGGTGCCCACCTGCCTGGCCGTCTGCCTCCCCACCGACGTGCAGATGGTCTGGAGCAGATCGTGCTCATCATTAACCGCTCCTTCAGGCCCTTTCCCAACGCTTCCCAACCAGTGGAAACACTACTCCATCATGGAGATAAAGATGTCTGCTACACCTGACGCTCTAAGGTAAATCCACCTTAAACCGCTTTGAAGTTATGATGTTCCTGAGTGACTTTGGACAGTAAGTCACACACACACACACACACACACACACAAAGTCAGACAAACTGGAAACCCAAGCGTCGCTGCTTTGTGATCAGATACCCGCCGGAGTTTATACTCTAATCCACTGTAATTGAATTTGTGCCTCATAGGGGATCACGGGGCTTTTGTCTGAGTTTCCAATCCAAATGTTCGAAGTTTGAATGTCAGACTCTGGCCTGTATATCAGGAAACGTCTGTAAAGTCAACATAAGAAACTTCACTCTCACACAGGTGTTATATTTAGCTGCTACATACGTGTAGCCCACATGTCACGGTTGAATCTTGAATTCCTCCAAGTCCTCCCAGACCTCGCTCCACGTGCTCCGCCTCTGGCGATGTCTCACCGCGTGTCTGGGGAACGTGCCGCTTTTAGCTGCCACCGGTGAACACACGACACACGACACACAAAGCGTGAATCCCATACTGATAAAATATATTTATCACGCCCAGGCAGCGGTGGAATATTTAAATGCCCTTGAATCTATTTCTGGTCCTTCATTTGTAGAGAACATGGTTCCATCTTCAAAAAGGCTCTCGTGCGATTTCCTCTTGTCGTCCGGAGTAACCGTGACCAAACGTGAATCTGCTGGAGTTCATCATAAAGGACAATCGAGCTCCGCTTGGTGCACCGGATCCCAACTCGTGTGCACGGGATGACTTTGGGTCCACGCTGGTTTCTAAATACCGTGAGTCCTCTGGCTGACGCTGATCTTGGCAAATGGTCAGTTTGTGTACTTGTGTGACATAGAAAAGAACTCTCGGTCATTACAGAGGGATGACAGCGTCTTCGATTCATTCCAAATGACTTTCCAACTACTCTTCCAAAACATGCACAACGGTTGATAAATGTAAACGTCAGATGTACCGGCGTTTTGGGACAAAATTTGCCAAAAAGAGAGTTTTGCGGCGTACCACAGAAAACCACACAGCACAGAAAATTTGCTGAAAGGTCTAAAGGAAACGTAAAAAGCTGAGAAGGTCATAGGTGGTATAGACGTGTTGCTTTTGCTGTTTTTCCCATTCAGTGAAACTGTGAATCCCGTCATCGTGGGTCCAGAGCGTCCTAGTGCCTCTGACAGGGCAACATAAGAGAGGGAGGATGCTACAAGAAAAGGTGGAATGGTCGGATATAACAGAGGAATTCTACGGTGCCCCTTCTGTAGCTACCACATCTGGAGTCAAACATCTGCGTGTTGTGTGAGATCCTAATATATTTTGAGTAGAAAATGGATTGTTGTAAAAAGGGAATTTCTGTAGATTCACCCATGAAAACAGAGAAGACAAACTTGTACATGTCACTATAAAGAATTATTGTATTGTTGTTATATGTGTGCGTGTAGGTATATATACTGTATATATAGATATATATATCTATATATACACAGTATGTGTGTGTATATGTATATATATGTATATTATATTATATGGTTATATCTATCTCTCTATCTATCTATCTATCTATCTATCTATCCATCATTATGAATAATAATAAAAATAATAATGTTGTTGTTGTTGTTGTTATATTGCTATAATAACAATTTCATTTTAGAATCCTGATTGTTGCGACCATAGGGAGGTATTAAATTATATTATCTTCCATATCACTCATATGACACTCTTAGGAAAGGAAAGAGGGGAAGTAGTCCTGGATTTAAGACATTCACGCCCTCTCGGAGCTCCTGAACCCCCAAATGCTGAGATCCACCTGTACCTGTACTTTGATTACATTTATAAAGTATCATGAACTCTATGCTACATGAAGAAGTCTTGTGATTCCACATCAGACCTCTCATCAAGCTCCTCAAACCAGCAGCTGTGACGTCTATCAGAGAGCCTTAAGACGAGTACGACTCCAAATAAGGCGGCCGCGTCTGAACCGAGCGTATCATGGACGTGTTTTAACAGCAGAAGAACAACCAAACCCCGCAGGAACCTTCCCCGACACTTTTCAGACTATTCTTGCAGCGTAACCAAGGTGTCAAGGATCCAGATGCACAGCAACAGGATACAAACAAGAGAGGAGAAACCCCTCTGCTGTCGCTGACAAACCGAGAACAGAGCAGCGCCCTCAAACATCCCTCTCTCTCTCTCTCTCTCTCTCTCCCTCTCTCTCTCTCTCTTTCTCCTGGGCGTATATCCAGGCGAGGGTTAATGAGTCTCAGGTTCCTCTCGTTGTCCGTCGGCCTCTCCAGCGTCACTGATTACGGCGCTTTGCTGGTTTGCAGCCCTCACACTTTTCCTCCTGAAATAATAACTTTAGCGGTCTAATTATCTGCCTGTTTTTTTTCAGCAAGCATTTGACTGACAGAAACACGCTCATCTACTTGAAAACAAAAAGAAAAGAAAGATTCCATTCCGAAATATTTCCCAGGTGCTGTTCTTAGATGAAGACTTTTTTTCCTGGGAGAACTTTATTAATGTTATTCATGTTGTGCAACAGCCTCACTCTCATCAGAACGGAAGGACTTTACTGTTCGGGACTCAAGCGGATTCCTTCATCCGCCGGGTTGTCAGCTGTGTGTGTTGGTTTGTTAACAGGATAATCCAAGTCTGATGAGGTTTGGAGGAACGCTTCGGTCTGCCGAGTCTACAACTACAACACAAACCGCACCAACCTCGGCCATCTTTTAAGATAATCTCCATCATCAGTCCGATTCCAGAGCATTTCAAACGGAGTAAGTGGTCATGAATGATGCTTCAGATGTTCAAAGGACGACTTATATAATTTATAATGTTACATAGTTTATAACCGCAGGCTGCAGTGAAATATTTCATCATTTTGTCTTACTGGAGTGAAGCCATTATTGGAGCATTGAAGTTTACTGTCTATTTGTAGCATGTAGCATGTAGCATACATATATATAGTATATACATATGGATGTATATATACACAGACATAATACACATATATACTAGACAGCCAAATAGTCAGAGACTACAAAGATAGAAATTGGCAACAAAATACTTCAAAAATAGTGACAATAGTTTTGTTTTTTTCCCACAAATTTGGGATTTTATAATCTCAGAGAATATCTTTGAGTTTATAGATAGAGAGTATATATGAGTTTTTTCTTACAAATGTACAAGTTTACTCTGGAAGACAACAACAACTTCATAATCTCAGGGAATATCAAAGTTTTTTTGTTTTTGTTTTCCAGCAAATTTGCGACATTACACACTAATTTGTGAGATTTTCCCCGCAAATTTGCACGTTTATAATCTCAGAGAGTTTAGCTCCGTATACTTTTATATATGTTTTTCAGGGCAGAGGTAGAAGAATATTTGAAGTCTACCACGGCAGGAGGACATTTTTTTTGCATGTAAAAAATGTGAGTGAACAAACCTCAGGTGGGTTTCAACCATGAAAGAGGACGAGTGATGACGAAGGTGGAGGAAGGAAATGAATGAGGAAACGCAGAAGAACCGACTGAGGCACGAGAACTTAACTCACTAAAAGCAATGAAAGAAAGGAAATAAAGAAATCTACAATGTCTCCCACATGCAAACACACTGTTAGGGAGTCCACTGTCAGCCATATTTACCGTTTTCAATGTAAGGAAAAGACCCAAACGCGCGTCCCCTCGGCCCAATACGCTTTCTTTTCCCACTCAAACGGTGAAGTTATGGCAGCTATAACCACCCGCTCTAACTATTCCTACTTGTCGCCTCTTCGGGGGCCAATACGCGACACGATATTTATGGGATTGCGACGCAGGATTTCCATTCACGGCTCGATGTTTACTTTTGTATTTTATTTTCAACCCAACTCCCCCGACGCCGCTGCTGATTCCAGACTCTCATAAATTGGCGTGTAGGCTGCCTCCGCATCCTTTTTTTCCTTTTTTTTTTCTTTTCCTTCCCACTTTTGCAAATGTATCCAGTATAACACCTTTTCCATAAACACTCGGTGACACTGCTGATTTCCCCAGAGTCGTATTACATAATGGGAAATTGGTTCGGCGTCCCTTGAGTAACGCGCTACCCGTCTCCTTGTGATCCAGCCTCGCCCTGCCCCCGCTCTCCTGTGGGTAAACACATTCGCAAAACTTTCACCCAACACACACCGAGCCGCCACACGTCCCATGTTCCCCAAAGTTTACTTTAACTTTGCTTTGCTTTCTCCCGAACAGCCCCGAGTCACAGCAAAACAAACTGACCACGTCAGTAACGTTGGTTTTTTGTTTTTTTTCTCACGTGGTCTCGGTCCTAAATCCACTTGAGTTCTGGTTTCACTCCCATGAGCTCCAACAGGATTCTAAATATTTAAAAGTGAACATTCATCAGCAAGTGCAATAAAAATCCTGTCAGTAAATGATTTACCGTAATTTCCGGACTATAAGCCGCTACTTTTTTCCCACGCTTTGAACCTGGCGGCTTAAACGACGAAAGGGCTAATTTATGGATTTTTCCCGCGTTTTCCCGGTTTCACAAGCTTCGTGCCGCCAAAAAACTGAGCCCTGTAACATTAGACCAATGAAAATCCACTATAACCAACGGGTTTGGAAAGGCTGGACTGCTGCGTGTTGAAGAGGGCAGCACGGGCTCAGCGGGGAATTTGCCTCCAGATGAAAATGACGAGAGCGACAATGAAAACGATCCTGAGAAAACATCGGATGAATTCAGCAATTGAAGCAATTCAACTCCGACACCGAAGGAGACGACTTCAGTGGTTTCAGCGCGCAGGAGGAGGAAGACAGTGACCGATGACTTTCTTGGTCGGCTACTGTTTTGTTACAAGCCGTGTTACAGACACCGTCTTTCGTTAAAGCCCGTGTAAAGTTCATTTGTTTCAATGGAGGCACCTGCAGCTTATAATGGTAAATGGACTGCATTTCTACAGCGCTTTTCTAGTCTTGAGACCACTCAAAGCACTTTACAATGTTTGCCTCTCATCCACCCATTCATACACACATTCACACACCGACAGCCGAGGTAACCATGCAAGGCCCACTTGCTTGTCGGGAGCAATTTGGGGTCAGGGTCTTGCTTCGACATGGACGGGCAGGGATCGAACCAGCAATCCTTCAATCACTAGGCGACCACCTTACCACCTAAGCCACGTCGCGTTATAGACATGTGCGGCTTATTTATGTTCAAAATAAATATATTGTTTTAATTCAGTGGGTGTGGCTTATATTTAGGTGTGCATTATAGTCCAGAAAGTACGGTAATTGTAAACTGCATTTACTGATTCTATTTTTTTTTACAGCTCAGTAATCATTGTTTTTGCTTTTTCGGCCCACAAACACAACTTAGTTCCATCATACGTGGAGTCTATTCATACTAAATTTGATCTAAAAAAACAAAAGCCGACGTCAGTTGGACGGGCTTCAGCGGTTTTCACGAGACCGTTCGAGGCGCCGCGCTCGCAGACTTGATACGAGCAGCCCTGCTTTCCCCTGACATGCCGTTTTCACGCATACGTGCACATCGCCGGGCGTGGAAATATTACAGCACCTCGCGCTCTCCCGGAGACGAGCGGTTTGCGAATGATGACCGGACGCCCGCCTCGCCGTGCGTACCGGTCCTGCATGATAAGTGATGGAGATATATCTTCTGCTTTGCTCTGGGAACTGATGCATTTCTGTGCTACACTCACTCTAGTTAAGTGGTTTTCCTTTGCTGAAAAAAAACCGCATTTCACTTTTATAAAACCTCCAATCCTGCCGAGATCCCTCACTCGCTGACGAGCACCAGATATCTCACCTTTCGCAGCACTTCAGTGGCACGAATCCAAACTGTAGTGCGCACCGTGAGTGTTGTTTGACCCCGACTCCTCTGCAGGCGCTGGGTTTTAAACCGAGTGCTCTCACTTCCTCCTACGACGTGGAGTATCCTGAATTTCTGACAGAGTCATTTAATAGAGATATTACAGAACACAGAGAGGACGACGAGAATATGCAAGTTATTTCAATACAAAGTTTACAAATGGATCAGATAAATCCAAGTTGTACGCAGTGAAGACATTTTTTTTTTTTTTTTTTTTATCAGAACAAATTTGTTCAGCGTTCTACGTTATTGAAGAGAAGACAGCTGAGAGGGCCGAGTAACATCACTTTACGACGTGAGCACATAACACCGCCCCTCGTCTCTTCATCACCGCTCTACATTTTGACGTTATCACGCAAATTTAGCAAAAAGCCAGTACAGAGTTTGGTTAAATTTGTGTTAATTTGTGTTAATTTGGACATTTAATGTGGTGAAAATGAGGAGATTCTGCAGAATTGCAAACCCCTGCATTAATTAATCTTGAATTAAATCATTCATCGCAATATCCTGGGGGAACTGAATATAACAAGTTATTTTTTTACACCTTTTTTTGATGTTTTGTGCCTAAAGTTTTGGTTTCTACCATCACCGTAGGTACTGCATCACTATAATCTCTTCTACAACAACAACAGTGCGTAAATATCATCAGAGCCAACATGAGAAGCAGCCATTTTGTCAGCCTGAGCGAATCTCCTCAGCATCCGTCTCCGAACCTCGGCGGCCTCCCAGCCGATAAAAAACCTTTTCAGCCCGGCGTACTTTGAGGCCTGTTTAAATTTCATCTCATCAAACTTCTAAGGAAGATGACAGACATCAATCCTGTCTAACGCGCTGTCATCAAAGCGTGTTCTTGACATATAGCTCTTCCAGATGAGATTGCAGCGAACATCAGAGAGCTTGGCCCTGTGCCACAGGTGTTTCAGACCTGAGCCAAATGGAGGTTGCTCTCCCGTGTGGAGTCAAACATGATTAATGAATCTACTTTCTGACAGGTGTGACAGGCCAGGTTGACAACTGATGTCTCCCTCATGATACATCAGTCGCTCAAAAGACTCCGGCAACCCAGACAAGGGCATTAGACGGCAGCCTCCCAGGGTGACGCCGTTACGCAAGTGAACTAAATATAGGCCGGCTAATCTGGATTCATCGCCTAATTGGATTTTTGGTGTAGCTCAGAGGTCGCTATAAACAAGATTGGAGTTATGAATATTCAGTGTTGTTTTGGAGATGAAAAGTATACGTGCAGGTCCGACGGCGTGTTGTAGATCATCACGTCTGTCTTCAATTGTCGCTGTATCGCTGTGTGCTAATCGGAGACAACCACCGATTCGCTGATTATGATGAAAAACGTTATTGAGATGTTTAAGATGCTTTATCGGCATCGATTTGTAAGACAAACCGACAGACACCAAACATAAAATAATCAAGGAGAGACAGAAATTCATTCTGGACATAAAAATCAATACATTTGATGATTCCAGAAGAAAATCATTCTCCATCATTTTTTTTTTTTTCACAGTTGAGCATCAAGTGATTCATTTTTGAGGCTCAGACTGCCACTAAAAAATAAACAGTTTTGAGAGGATTTATTTTTATATTCTGGTGATTTTTGGTAGCAAATAAAAGCCAAATTTAAAGCTGATGCTTCTGTCATTAAGTCGGTGTGCTTACCTGACGAGACTTCTTTACTCGAGTTACAGTTACGTTACATGTCAACAGGTTCAACCCGAGCACAATCCCACGGGAAGTGGATTTATTTCACGATGTTATATGAAGTTTTAATTGCTAATTATTCATATTTGTCTTGGTTCAAATTCTGCTATCCAGTAGATTAATAAATGCATATTTACCCTCAAACATGGACAAAAAACACAAGTAAACCTGGTGGTCTGTGGTGGTATTGCAGGTGGTCTGTGACAATAACTTTGTTAATGTCATTTTAATGCCAGAAACGCTTTAAGTATGTTTTTATTGTTCAAATGTATATTGTATTTCAGGTAATCAAATCCATCTAAATATAATTTTATATTTTTTTTTTTTTTCATAATTTTCATCCCGTTGTCAGAGATGACTTTTCACCGGTCCAGACTGCAGACAGACTAGGACATGAGGCAGGCTGTCCCTGTCCACCACTGGATTGATAAGAAGAGACAGATTGTGTCCAACTCACCACGACCAGAAATCTCACTCTTAGGTAAGAAATAAAATCCTAATCCCAGCACCCCGTCCATGTTGAATTGTTGAGAAATGAAGGGAAAACTCTTTGAGTACTGAATACTTCAGGCCATCTGTTCAGATGAAAACTTTGTCTCCATCTCTGTAAAGTTAGCAGTTCGATTGAAAGACAGCTCCATAATGTAATGTATGTTTTGAGTTAAAAGTGGAATCGGTGCTGTGTTGCTTTTTCTCTCCAAAGTACGTCACTCTAATCCCGACCACGTTATTTGACCGTACGTCCAGGACATAATGACACTCTTCAGGAAAATGAGCCACGACTCTTCACAACTTATTGCTTTTGAGGAATATTTTGAGGACTGAAACCATAATGGGGCAGCGCTCGTTAATGTGCAGTCATTATGTATGTATTGGCTGTTAGTGAGTGTGTGTGTGTATGTGCTGTGTGTGTGTGTGTGTCCGTTTCTCCCTCTGAATTTTTCCACACTGGGTCATTACCGCCTCAGAACTCATGATGGCTCTGCAGCTCTCCTTCATCTTCTTCACTTGGCAAGTGTGAAATTGAGAATTTCATAAAAAGTCAAACATCAATAAACTAAAAGAGGGCAGATTTACTGTATTATATAATCTGATCTAATCTGATCTAGTCTAGTCTAATTTAATCTAGTCTGGTCTAGTTAAATCTAATCTAATCTAGTTTGATCTAGTCTGGTCTAATCTAATCTAGTCTGATCCAGTCTAATCTAGTCTAATCTAATCTAATCTAATCTAATCTAATCTAATCTAATCTAATCTGATCTAATCTAATATATTCTAATCTAATCTAATATAATAAAATATAATCTGATCCATCTATCAATATAATCTGATCTATCTAATCTGATCCATCAATCTATCTAATCTATCGATCTAATCTGATCCATCAATCTATCTAATCTGTCTTTAATCTGATCCATCAATCTATCTAATCTATCTCTAATCTGATCCATCAATCTATCAGATCCATCAATCGATCAGATCCATCAATCGATCAGATCCATTAATCTATCAGATCCATCAATCAATCAGAGCCATCAATCAATCAGATCCATCCATCCATCCATCCATCCATCTATCCATCCATCCATCACCTAAGTATGAATCTTGAATACTATTAATGTAAAAAGTAAAAACGTGAACATTAAAACTTCACTTCTAAAGTAATAAACAGGGTCTAACTGTGAGTTTTTTTGATTCATTGTACCACCTGTGTGGCTGGAATGTACCAACATACAGGGGGGCTTTATGGATGGTTTTAGTCTGTTATTGTCCATCCAGGGCCTTTGTTAGTGTTTCTTTTCATATTAAATTATTTAAATTTAATGTGGGACACACTGGGTATTTAATTTAAGTTTGAGTTCCATTCTGTTTTGATAAATGATTATTTTGTATTGGTGTGGAGGAGGGAAGGGGAGGAGCTTCAGCACATTCGGTTGTAATCTACTATTAAACCAAGGAAGCAGAAGAAGAGGAAGAGGAGGAAGAAGAAGAAGAAGAAGAAGATGAAGGAGATGAAGAAGATGAAGAAGATAAAGAAGGCAAAGAAGATAAAGAAGAAGACAAAGAAGATGAAGAAGAAAATAAGATGATGACTAAGACAATGAAGAGGCAGAAAAGAAGATGATGAAGTCCAAAATATGATGAAACAGCAGAAAAAAGGAAGCAGAAAAAAGAAGATTAAGCAGAAAAAAAGAAAAGGCAGAAAAAAGAAGAAAAAGAGGCAGAAAAAAAGAAGAGGAAGCTGAAAAAAAGAAGAGGAGGAAGCAAAAAAGAAGAGTCTCTTATCTTAATGAGTACAGACAGCAAAGGGGCTTTGTGTGTTATTGTGTTGTGTGTGTGTGTCTGTGTGCCTGTAGGTGTGTGTGTGTTGTGTGTCCCTGGCATCTTTTTTTTGTCCTTTCTAATCCTCCTGCAGAGTTGAGGAGGTCGCTTCATCGGTGCTGCTCCTGTGTTCTTTGTTTCAGTATCCACACATCAACAACTTCCAGCTGTACTTTTGTTTACTTTTCATGAACATTATTTATCATTAGACAACAAATAACAATGTCCCAGTATGTCAATATCCTTACATAATGAATATTTAAGATCTGTAACAACAAATACAGTCTGTTGACATCTTTCTATAAATACAAATGGATTAATAAAGTATCTTATCTATCCATCTATCATCTATCCATGTATCCATCTATCCATCCATCCATCCATCCATCCATCCATCCATCCAGGTAATTTTTATATATTCCCTTCATGAATACAAACATCTGTAGAGTGTAACACTATAAAAGTAGACCACATAGTCACCATGAGTAAAGTTCAAAACCACGACATCAATAGTTTAAGTTGTTTTGGGTTTTTTTACTTAACTTAGAAAAATAAAACTTCTAAGAACAGCCAAGAAAAATGTGTCAATGCAAATGTATAAAAAAACAGAAAAACCAGAAACCGAAAACTCAGTTTCTGAAAAAAAGAACGTGTGCTCAAAAAGTGTTTGAAGTACAAAAACACATCTCTGAACTGAATTTAGTTTGGGTTCAGGAAGACTCAAATGTTGCAGTCAGAGAAAAAATTCATTCTTTGATTCTCCGAGTACCTATTGTAAGTATGAATCTTCAATACTGCAACTGTAAAATAGTAAAAACGTGTACATTAAAACTTCACTTCTAAAGTAATAAACAGGGTGTAATAAACTGTGAGTTTATCTATCTATCTATCTATCTATCTATCTATCTATCTATCTATCTATCTAATAATGATAATGTTGTTATGTTGCTATAATAGTTTGTTTGTTTGTGATTGTTGTGACCGTAGGGAGTTCTAAAATTCGCTCCTATGACACTCTTGATCATCATCTCTCCAGAAGTCGCCTCTGATGTGTCCAGCGGTTCAAATTGCCTCTCTATTATCTGATGTTACGCGAGCCATCACTGGTAATATTTTGTACCAGAGAAATGTGCCAAAATATGTTGTGTTTGTTATGTTATTTCCTCCCATTGCATCACTTTCTGCCTTCTTCTTCTTCTTCTTCTTCATTATTATGTAACAAAGCTGTTGAAGCACGTGGCATTAAACTGTTTCGATGTGAAGCGCTGACAGTAATCCAGATAAATTCCAGCAGGCCTTGGTGTTCTTTAAGTGATTTCTCACTGTCACCTGGAAACGATGAAAATGAAACCTTTACACTCATTAAATGTGACATTTTATTTCAATAAATGTCCATTTATTCCTCTCTACAGCTGGATCATAACACTCAACAGTACTTCAGACCGCTCCGTGCTGAATGAAAGCTTTTACGTTCGCTGTTAGGGACGTCGAAGATGAAACACGGTTTATGTTTGCTGTGGTAGCACGTAGTTTGGAATAGGACTCACCAAGCCCACGATAGGGGCCACGGACCACGGAAACTAAATATAGACCTACATCTTATTCAGATAGGACTAGATAACACACGCTAAACAAATCATAGCATCATAAAAACATGAGCGGAGATATTATGAAAGTTATTTCATGTTCCCTTTGATTCAAAGATGCACTCATAGTTCAATTCAATGGAGCTTTTCTGACAACAGTAAACTGTTTAAAGGGAACTTATTCCACGTTAAGGGTTCTTATTTTCATCAAGGGGTCATATTTGAAACGTTTTGCCATCCCTGCAGCATCATGGTGCACGTCCAAAACAGGAAACTTTAAACTTTAAACTTTAGACTTTAAACTCTTATGATTGGTCGGTTGGTTCATTAATACTTGATGAAGGCGACATTTCCATTCAATGCTGCACCATTTCACACAAAAACAATTTTTTAAAACCATGAATGAGTCTAACAGCCGATTCGTTCGATTGTTTTGTTTTTCTGACGTCCATATTGATTTTTTTAGGCACATTTTGAATGAATCTGCATCAAAATTTAAGGAAAAAAGAAATTGTTGCAAAACACTGTGTCAGATTAAACATATAAAATGTTTTATAACCAAAAATGTTTTTAACCATTAAATAAATTCATTCATTCATTCATTCAATCATAATTATAGTCTTCTATCTCTTTGTATCGATCGTTTCTTTTCTTCTTCAGCGCATTCGGTTGTAATCTACTATTAAACCAAAGAAGAAGAAGAAGAAAAATTAGATGTAGGAGATGAAGAAGACAAAGAAGATAAAGAAGAAGACAAAGAAGATGAAGATGATGACGAAGACAATGAAGAGGCAGAAAAGAAGATGATGAAGTCCAAAAGCAGAAACAGCAGAAAAAAGGGAGCAGAAAAAAGAAGATTAAGCAGAAAAAAGAAGAGGAAGTCGTTGCAAAAACACCATATAAAATGTTTTATGACCCACAATGTTTTTAACCATCAAATAAATTCATTCATTCATTCAATCATTATTATGGTCTTGTATCTGTTTGTATTGATTGTTCAACTCGAATCGATATTTCACTGATAATCTATTTTCCCATCCTATTTTTCTATAGATGCCGATCTTAATTTTAGCGTCTTTGACGATGTTGGACCAATTTTTGGTCCAATTTTCAGCCCAACTTTTGGTCCAACCTTACCACGACCTCTCCTTCTCCACATCGCATCTAAAAACCGATTTCGACACTGACAAACAGAAACGCATGATTTCATCCTATATCTTTTATTTTTGCTTTAAAAAGAGGAGCAGAATTCTTCAAATGGGTAAAACAGTAAACTACACCGTAAACGTTAACGATCCGAACCGCGACGTCGCGCGAGCCACCGAGCTCAACGATCCAATCCCGCTCATCCTCTCTGACTTTGCCCGGCGCGAGATATTCCTCTTTAACAAATCTGACCTCATCGTCCGAACGCCACGAACAGCGATGACACGCTGTTGAGGGGCCGCAGCCTGGATGGCTAAAGGCGAGATAAGCACAAATGAGATGTGACAGCTGAAAGAAAACACCGGAGCAGCTGACGAGCTAAAACGGGGACTTGTGTCCTGTCCTGAAACAGAAGGTCCTTTGTCTTACATGGCTTCGCGTTGTAGCGAATCAAAACAACGGCGGCATATTTTTGCATGCGGAGCGCGTTTCGTCTCATTTCCTTGATTCGGCAGCATAATTTCAGACTTTTCAAGTGGTTAAGTGCAATTAGCTATGCAAGAAAAGTACATTTCATTTCAAAGCGATTATTTAAATCTATAGAAAGCACACTTAATTAATCCGTTTCTAAGTGACTGTTATGTGTGTTAGTCAATTAATTGCTTAAAAAAAAAGAAACACTGCTGTGTTTCCTCGTATTCCTCCGGAACACTTTGGACCACAAACTGGAGATTTTACACTTAGGATTAGTAAAGTTTTAATATAAATTATGCTTCCAAATCACATTAAATATATATATAATCCTGCTCTGTCTTTCCGGCCTCACTCGATTGGTCGTCTGTGTTTGTGCGTGTGTGTGTGTGTGTGTGTCCACCGCTGAGCCGTCGGGTGCCCTTCAGTGACCTTGTTGTTTTTTTTTTTTTGCGA
>OMNV01029099.1:38534-101269 GCA_900303265.1 Brotula barbata | reverse complement strand
GGGCAACAGCAAGCCAGATCAACTGGGAAAGGACAACCGGACTTGTTTTTCTCGTTCCTGCATATCTCAAGGAGGAGGGACACACTTGTGCAAACAGCTTATCTCAGTGCATACACAGCTCCGTGTGTGTGTGTGTGTGTGTGTGTGTGTGTGCAGGATTGGTGTCTCTGCTTTGGATTTAACACTGAAAGAGCACAGAAAGGTACAGTGATGTATCTAACAACTTTGTGTGTGTGTGTGTGTGTGTGTGTGTGTGTGTGTGTGTATGTGACCCTCAGTGTGCACCTGTCACACTGCTGATACGCTGCATGACTGCGTTGCCCACAAGAGACTGTGTTTAATGACTGTGTGTTTGCCCGGAGGCCTTCGGCTCTGACGTCTTCTGAAGCCCATGAGGAATCGTTCACGGTCGTTATGAACAGAGTTAATACAGGAAGAATGAGAGGAAGCACATAGTGAGGGAAAAATGTCTGCGGTATGTTTGGATGCCACAAACATGTCATGAAGTGACGTTTGTATTCAGCGGCTGTAGTTCTGTCAGGTCTTGGTGGTTGTTTCGCCCGCATGCCTTCCGCCTGTGACAGTGGTTTTTCCTGTAGTCTGTCATTTACGTGCAGAGGAGCAGCATGAGTGCATGCACACCTGAGCGTTCTGCATTCTTAACATCAGCATGAGGAATGTGACAAATTATATGGTTCATCAACAGCTTAGTGTGTGTGTGTGTGTGTGTGTGCTACGCTGCATGTGCTTGTCTTTTTGTTTATGCTCTAAATGGTTGCTTTATTTCAGTCTGTACATCATTTCATTTGTTCCTGTAAGCGATATGATCATTTTATCAGTTACCTGTTGGTATTTTTTATTCATCTGCCAAAGGCTGGGTTGCTATTCGTACAACGGTATTAAAGAGAATGAGGAGAATCTTGATTTATTCCACAATAATTGTTGGTATCAATTCTGAGTTCAAGTCAGTGGTTAATTGCAAAAATTGGATAAAAATTTACACACCTACAAAACAAAAGCCAATTTATGAAAAACCGATACGCTACACATACAGTTGATATTCTTGAGTGAATGTTCTTGATTTGCCTAATGCCAAATTCATCACTGTGTACCCAGACACAACAGATGTCTGCCCCACGTCCTCCGGTGCTCCCCAGGAAGCCTTCGGGTGTCAGGGTCATGATACCTCCAGGAGAGCAGCCTCCTCCCAGGGGCCTAGGCAACTACAGACTTGAAGGAAAAGGTATATAGGTGCGCATGGATGTGTATTTGTCATCGCTCATGTACAGCACGTCATTCTGTTTCACTGAATTACTGCCTTTGCTCTTCGTCTGCTCAGAGACCGGTGCCAGCAGGGAGTCCGACTATAAACCCCTGATGAGTGCTGAGAGAGAGGTGGTATGTATTCTACTCCCATGAGTGATTCTGGGTTTGTTTTTAAGTGTTTAGGGTGTGTACATGCAATTATTAGGCTAAAATAGTTGGATTGGAGCCACTCAGCCTCTTTGGATTAAATATTTTGCACCTCCATCGCAACCACCCAAAAATGTTACGACTTAGTTGAATTTTCTCAAGAAGATCCTAACTTTAAAGAGCTAGTGGGTCACGGCTGAAAGCTGAAATAGTGTATGTTGGGTTTTTTAACATCCTGAGGCCGCGTGAGGCGCTTACATGGGAGAAATGCACGTGGCTTGAATCCTGCTGAACCGCTACGGATTCAGTTGCATTGCAGAAGTTTATTTCATTTTATGCTTTACTTATTCTGCAAAGATACCATGTTCATAATTAATCCTAATTTCAAAAAGTTGTTTTTTTTAAATTAAACGTATATGTGTAAGTGATCGTCGAGTTATATTTCTGCATAATTTAGTAGAGAGTAACCAGCCGCCTTCGTGGTCCTGAAGGTCTCATAATAATATTTTCATTGTATTTCGTGTCAGATAACTTTATCTGCCCTCTTGTGAACTGGATCAGAAATCCTCCTTTTGGCCGAAATCCTGGATCCTGAATTGTGGATCCAAATCCCGAATAGCCAAGACACGATTTCTCCTTTTTTTTTCTTGCTTATGATGTCCAGCTTTGATGAGACTTTGCGGTGATTTATTACTTATGGTGTGGATGTGGTGGTGCTGCAGATAATTGTGAATACTAAACATCATCAGCAACAGAACAATCGTACAGTATTTTGCATTTGATTGTTGTTAAGTTCATACATTTGTATAAATACAATGTCTCAGCCACTGCTGTAAAATTTACTGCAGGAGATTCTGAATCACTGCTTTGATGATGTTGAGAGATTCATGGCGCGCTTACAGCAGACAGCAGAGGCTCAGGTTATTCTCAACCAAAAGAAGAAGATGAAGAGGAGCCAGAAGGGCAAAAAGGACAAACATGACGGTGAGAGTTTGCTTCATGTACCAGCTCTACAGACAACAACAACAATCACTTTAGTTGGAATAGCACATTAATTCCAGTGACTTTTCTGTCATAGTATTTTTTGCTCTACTAAATTCATCTAGAAGCTGCAATTACCTCTTAGTTTGTAGTATTCAACTTATTGGAAAGCATAAAAACTCAAACAATGAAAACCCTTGTTTGAAGAAGAGAAATTATATATTTGGGATGATTTTCATTATCTCATACCAAAAATGTATTTCATTATTTATTTTCTTTACATTCTCTGTATTCATTTTATATAGAGGACTGTTATACTGTTATATATGTTATATATATATATACATACTTTTTAATATTTTCTATTATCTTTTAATCTATTTCTTTATATATATATATATTTTTAATTTTTTTATTTGAAGAAATTTAATTGAGTTATGTATTTAAGTACAACTGGTTCTTTCAAAGTGTAAGTATGATTCACCAAAGTATAATGAGTTAAACACACAATAGAACTGTATCCTCAAATACAGTAAAATACAAAACGCACTATAAATGAATGTAATTTTGTGTGTGCAGATGACTTGTTGATCTTGAAAGCGACTCCTCCATCGCAGGAAGAATTTGTGGACGTCTTCCAGAAAATCAAATACTCCCTCAGTCTGCTGGTAAACGGCATAAATGAAACGTGACTTAAATGAGTGGTGTGTTCCTGTGTGTCTGATCTTGTTTCCTGTTTACTCAGGACCGTCTCAAGTTGTCCATTGCAGATCCAGATGCGCCAGAGCTTCTGCACCACATCTGTGTGCCCCTTAGACTGGTGAGTCTTCTCATGTTCTGCTCGGACGTCGCTCTGCGTCTGCGATGCCATCTGACCCCTGACCTCTGTTACAGATGGTGAAAACAACTGGGGGGCCCGAGTTAGGGGCCGCTGTGATCAGTCCTGCATTAACCAGTGGTGCTGTGTGGCTTCTGAAAGAGCATTTGATCAAAGAGGAAAAGGATCTCTGGACTTCACTCGGGCCCAACTGGACTTTACCCTGGTTTGTGATTTCATATGTTTGTCTTTATTTGACAGCTCGACACAATTTTGTATCAAAACGGCATTTTCTTCCTTCCCAGCTCACAGCTAAGCGTGTCTGTCCCTGCATATTCACCCGTCTTCATGGACGGGTGGCAGCCGCAGGCCTTGGACTCACATGGCCGACTTATGGAAGACCCCATTGAGTCCCAGCATAAAGAGGACGCTTTGAGGGCTGAGGTATAACCACAGAAAACATCTGTTCATCTGACAAAAAGTGTAAAAGACTCCGTCAAGTTTAAGCTGACCTGAAGTTTACAGACTGGCTGTTTGATATTTTCGACAGCAGCAAGCGCCACAGACACAGGAGAGGCATCCCTCCACTGATGAAGCGTAAGTCATTAGAATGGTTTCATGTCATCTAAGGCATCTAAGTTCAATGCTCTAATTCATCTGGTTTTTAAGTGGGAGTCCATCGACGCGTGATATGCAGGCTCGTACCGCCATCTTCTGGCTTCACGTGAATTTTATGTGTAAAATTCGAGGAGTGGTCCTTTAAAACTCATCGCCTCGTAGCATCGTTCGGAATGGCTCATGCGTGACACCGCTGCATTTGCATCATTTCTCAATTTCGCGCTCACAAATACTTCAGATGTCATCTCTGTCACAGGGAGGGCGCCGGGCTTCCTCCAGAAGGAGAGAGACTTTACTGCTGCAGTTATGACTTTGTGGCTAGAAACAGCAGTGAACTGTCCGTGCTGCAAGGAGAAACACTGGAGGTACAAACACAAAGTGTTGACGGCCGACTACAGTCACCACACACGATTCATCTATCGATGATCTTTTCTTTAGGTTCTTCAGTCGTCGGAAAGATGGTGGAAGTGTCGGAACCGTTTCGACCAGATAGGATTTGTTCCATCTAATATCCTAGAACCTCTGTTGGCTCTGAACAACACGAGGAGACGCAGCCCAGTGATGCGCGCAGAGTCCGAGGTAACACACAACACCGAGCATTCCGCCCGTAGCTTCGTCTCTGATAGTCTCTGATTTAATGGTGCTCTTTCACAACAGTGGCGGCCCTTTTCCCCCCGCTCAAATAAGTACTTCTCATACGCCCCACCAAGTCCAGATGGGACCAGTCCTGCCAGCCCGACAGCGCGACCTCAGAGCATGATCCTGCCCTCGCCGCCAACGCAGGGAGATGAGGGAGTAAGAGGTTATACATCCATGCATCCTTCACAAAAGAACAGGAGTTCATGACTGAAAGACTAAAATGAAGCCAAAACATCAATCAGCATCTCAGCACGGAGTAACATTAGAACGCAGAGTTCACCATGTAATGCTTAATGTGACACGGAAAATATCTGTAAGGAAGGAGGACAAGATGTGGCAGTGGTAATGATAAACGTTATGCCACGTCGTCTGCAGGAATATTAAGCAATGACCTCCACACTTCACGCCTGCGTGTGTGTAATTGTTTTCCAACGTGTTTGTTGCGTCACGCAGTCCAGATGATCAATGGTGAGCTCCTCCAGCGGCTGGCCAACGGGAGGCAGGGCTCAGTGCGCCCTCTGGTGATTCCCCGCACAGCCGACACATCTGTCCCACTCAACTATCGCTCCCCACCCGCCGAGGTGGCGGCCTGGCTCACCGCCAAGGGCTTCAGTCGCCAGTGAGTGAGCGCCAACAGACTGATCGACATTTTGGACAGTTTCCAGTTCCTCTGTCTACAATTTCATACTTGTTCTTTTGTAAACTCTCAACAGCACTTCCAGTGTGAGCTGTCTAGTAAAAATGAATCAAATCCATATATTTATGTTTCAATGAAGGAGTTTTAGATTTTATCAAATGACAAAAGCGCTACAATGTTCTCAACTGATGTACAGTTATTGTTTGTTCCTCCTCCTCCTGTACAGGACCGTTCAGAGTCTGGGCATTCTAAATGCAGCTCAGCTTTTCTCCCTGACTAAAACGGAGCTCTGCAGAGTGTCACCAGAGGAAGGAGTTCGAGTCTACAGCCAGATCATGGTACAGAAGGCCCTGCTCGAGGTCAGTGTGCGCTGGTGTGCATTGTTTATATTTTACAGTACAAATATGCAAAGCTTTAAAAGGCACAACACAAAATTCCACACTGTGACAAAGATGGGACACGAATGCTGTAGCTTATACTCAAAATTCTCTTTTATCTTTCTATGTCAAGAAATTGTAGGAACGTGTCATAAAGTTTCTTATAATCTGTTTTTGAGACATCTGGCTAATTTATAAACAAACACAAAAACTTCTTAATGAGCTTAATTAGCTCCTTGATAAATTATGTAACCTGACGGTCATTTCCTTGGAAAATTAATCTGTGTATTTTTATACCTCTCTGGCTGTGACTTTGTTTTTCTCAGGATGTGCATAAAGCCACAGAGTTGGAGACGGTGATGCAGAAGCAGAAGCAGAAGGTCGACCTCGATTCTGGAGGTGTGACGGTGTAACGGTGTTACTAATACACGTGGCACGTGGCAATGCACAGAAAAAAGACCATACACACAGATTGATGCAGATTTTCTAATCTCTTAATCACTTGTGTAGTTAGATATCTAATATGCTACAGATTCATAACCGAGCAGTGCTCACTGCCCCCAGTTAATGAACAGCTAAAGGGTTTCCCCATCTTCATCTGCTCTATTAAGACACTGACAACAACTGAATCTAACATTGTAACTTATTAATGTTTTGTTGTACCGTGCAATATCTGTTTACAAGTATACCACAAAACATGAAAAATGTTGTGTTGTATTTGTGTTTAACAGTTGTTACTACTACCTGCGATCAACATTTGAATGCTGTGATTGGTTATTGTTGTAGATTATAATAAACCTATGAAATTCTGAAATCTCTTGGTGAAGGACTTATTTTATTTCTTGTACATTAAAACCTGTCAGGAAAATATTTGATACAGCCAGATGTCATCCAAAAAAGCAATGACTCTCAATATTTTGAAAGTATGAAATCAGAGGTTCTCAAACTATGGTACCATTGTGCTGCGTGAAGCACCCCCTAGTGGTACGCTAGATGACTCAGATGAAAACCACAGAAATTCTGTAAATGGAGGAAATTATTCACAAACAAATGGGTTTCATTAATACTGATTTTTACACTTCATTATCATCACTTTTAAAATGTTTTGTTTTGTAAAGTAGCTCAACTCATTCCATTTTTAATCAGAATTTTGTCTTTTCACACATAATATTCTGTACATTGTAGATTATTTTTGTATGTTGGGTGGTACTTAGTACTTGAAATCTTACGAAAGAATAATTACAGCCACATTTTGACACAAGTATCAAACTTGTGTCAAAATGTGGCTGTAATTATTCTTTTGTGTGAACGGTGCTTTCCAATTCTGTTTTTCAACGTGATTCCACTTATGGAACTTGGAGTATTATGACAGTAATAACACACTTTACAAACAGAAGACCCACATTAAGGAACCTCACATTGTTCCAAGGAACACAGTGTGAAAAAATATGTGCGATAATAAGATGTTGTTTTTTTATGATATCATGTTCATTTACATTGTTATCACAAGAAAACAACTTTCGTCTTGTCGGGATAACGCCATATATTAACTGGTGATCTGAGATAATGGCATTGAAAAAATAATTGCAAGCACGGCCGCTCTCTGTGTCTATAGAGATGGAATGGTCCGAAAATAAAAATACAAATATAAGCTGCAAATTAATAGATTTCACTCCTTTCTGTGAGGAATTTGAACTACATTATAATTACAGCGCGTTGGACCGTAATAACACGAGAACAAATGACGACAGGTGCAACGCTTCCGTCAACAGTCAATTTTCAATTTCTTTTTTCTTTTTTTCTTTTTTGGACCAATTCTGACTCCTGTTCACGTCTCAGACAAACGTGACTAATAGTGATCTAGTGGTGTCGCTTTTATACCGTTCACTTCCAAAGATTACTCCCCTGCTGCAAAACAGTTTGACACAGAGGAAAAAAGAACATTGATATTCATATACTGTGATATTTGATTGTGTTTATCAGAGTAAGGGTTGGATATATATGAGTACATTAAATAGCTAAGCAAACAAACACAGGATTATTACTATTACTATTACTATTACTATTACTATTACTATTACTATTACTATTACTGCAATAATTAACCAGTGCGCACTAAAAACCAATGCTAATTTTGTGTTTGATTTCGGGACCAAATGTGAAAACCTTTTTTTACTGACTTTGTTGCCATAGGAACTGTGCAGTGTTTACTGCTAGCGAGAGAGAAATTTCCTTATAAGTTTAAAATACAGGCAAGAGATCTTGTAGGGCGAGGGTAATTTAAACAACAAGTCGAATGTGAAGTATTAAAGTTATGGTTTTGAGCTCACAAACTGGGTCTCCTTGAGTACCCCAGTCCTGCATATTTCCCAGCTCTCCCTGCGGTAACCACTTGTTGGAATCATGAATTTAGAGGAAAGTAACTTGAAGAAAGTAAAAAAAGTTGTGTAGAGAGGCATGTTCAATGTTCAGTGTCTAAGACACGTGGACTGACTTCCAGATGTTTGACATATTAAGGCTTAATAAGCAGGTTCTGTACTATGGCTTTTAATCATCTATATGGCTCCACACTCAGGATTTCACTCATATTAATACGCTATATTCAAGTTTGCTATGATTGAATATATCTGACTGATAAATCCCTAAATCTGTCCCTGAGAAAGAAAACAGACCGTCTGTAACCTCTTCTGTATGTGCACTGTATAACACATAATGCCCATGAAACTCAGAGAGGCAGGACAGTCGATGGTGAGGTAAACGATCTGACAGGAACATTGATGATCAGTTGATGTCTTCCTCGTAGGTGATGGCCTGATCACAACAGGTCCAGCTCAGGAGCTCCTGTCCCTGAAACCACAGCTGAATCTCCCTCTGTGCCCCCTCCAGTGAGTCACTGGCATGGACCACATTCCTTTCAGGGACAGGAACAATAATTATCTACTCCACATTCATTGCTCATAGATCAATTACATACACCACTGTTGAAATTTATATTTCATGCGATCAGGTGATTTCTTATTACCTGCTGACATGAATGCTGAAATCTCCTCTCACTGTTCCGGCCGGGGCCATCACTGGGTTAGTGTGGCCCACCATGACGCGAGATGTCTGAACTACATTTTGCCCCTCCCACACCTCCAAGCAAAATTAAAATAACACATATAATCAACCTGGCAAGAGTCGAGTCATTTTAACAAGTAAACAGGAAATGCTACGCAGAGGAGAGGGGGAGTCGTTTTGATTATATATGGGGAACAAGATGCGAGAAAGACAAGTCCTCACCATGACAACCACAGGCCCAGAGGTCATGTAATGCAGCAGACTGGGATAGAACGGCTTGGTCCTTAGTTGACCGTAATGTTGTGCAAGGAGATCCTCAGACACCTTCATGTCAGAGCCAGTTCCATTTAAGACAGAAAACAAATCAGATGAAACAGCACTGAAACGGAAAGAAAGTGAAAGACATGTCCTCTGATGGACAAACAGTTCAACAAATACATCAGATGGAGTATTTCACTTACAAAACGCAGGGGAACCTATTTGATAAAAGATGGTGTTGAAGCATTTTGGATCCATATTAGGGCAGCTAAACGTCCTTTGCTTGAAAGAAGGCCTTTAACTTAATTTTTCTCTACTTATTTTTAATGTGAACCCTGTTCTCTTGTTTTTTTTGATATGTTTTGGTTTGTTTTGGCTTTTGTGTGTGCATGTGTGTGTGTGTTTGAATGGCGAGAAATTTCAACAGAAGAAAAGCTTATGGATTCATGGATTACAGCAGCCCTGAGAGGCGAGCAAAAAAAAAAGTTTTTCAGATATGTTCATTTTTCAAAGTGTTTGTTGTTGTAGTACCCATTTTGGCCACAGGATGGCCGCTAAAAACTTTTTTTGTCGGTTTGTTACCCCTGAAAGGCAAGCTAAAAAAGGTTTTTCAGGTACGCTCGTGTTTATTTTGTAGTACCGATTTCGGCCACAAGATGGCCCCACTATCCAAAGCGTGGTTTTAGCATGGATCGTGTCTTTCTTTGAGCTAGGAATCTATTCCATATATTTCTATTTTTTTTTTCAAATCTTTATTTAAAAAGAACAAAAACAGTATTTGAACCGGTGCTAATTTACCGCTCCCGTTAAATATGCCGACGTCGCTAACTAGTGACGTTTAATCACAGCAGCGCAGAGGCAGGAATTCGCCGAATATCTACTTATTGTTTTTTAGACGCTATTGCGTGTAGCCGTTACTAAATCCCCTGTGATGGACATCTTCGTTACATTGTTGGAGAGAACTATGACGTCAGATGGCATATTTGGAGGACGTAACCGTCGTACAACATCATAAATATCATTGTAAATAGCAACTTGACTTAAAAAATAAATAAATGAATGACTTGATACTCGACTTAGTAGTTTAAAACTCGTGATCTGACGTGAGAAACAATGACACGTGTCTTGTTTGCGTTCCTTTTATGTTTTCAGTTTAGACGTAAACTGTAAAACAAGTGCGAGTAACGTTTTCAGCGTCTCAGTCTGAAAGCATCAAATAGATCTTTGGTGGTACAATAATATAAACTTCATCTGGATTAATTCTTTTTGAGGTATTTTCGATGCAGCTTGATTCTGCACTCTTTGCTTACCGTTACTATGGCAACACGTGACAAACGGCGTTAGGGCATATTAGCTATATTAGATTAATCGTCCGAACAACAATAACCCACAATATTACGATTCGGCATATTTTAGCAAAATAAACAACAACCATCAGCCAGAGTCCATACAAGCCTAACCAACGTGTTGTCACAAGTTAGATTGCCAAAACGAGGAAAATAACGACTTAAATCCCGGAGGAGCTACGTTAGCATTAGCACCGGTTGAAATACTATGTTTCTGTTCTTTTCAGATAAAGATTTTTTTTTTAAATAAAGAAATATGTGAGATAGTTTCCTAGCCCAAAGAAAGACACGAACCGTGCCAAAATCTCACATTGGATAGTGGTACTACTGTCATGTATTACTGTCATATTGATTGAATGTTGTTGAGATGTACGGCCCACTTCAGTTATGTCATATAAGAATTTTAAAACAAAAAAAAAGAAAACAAAATACTAAGCATATAATATTAATAAACAATTCATTCTCGCTAACCTGCATCATTTTCAGGCCCACCAGCTTGAAGCCCCTGAGCTCAAAGCGCTGAATTATTTGTCCTACAAGACGGCGGTGAACTCCATCTGGTTTCACGGCTATGAGAGTCCGCTCAGCCACATCAGGAACACCTGGAGGGGACAGTCAGGTATGACAGGAGTTTGTACATGTCAACCTTTTGCTACAAACTACCCCTTAGTTTGTAAGGGGTAGAAAAGCGTTCCCCTTAGGGGCTCTCGGCTTTGGGGGTCATTTTTGCCTTATAGTCCAGGCAGGGACCTGAGCTATGTGACGGAATGGGTGCCCAAAAAGGATCACGAGGGCACCAAGGTGTGCTGTTACCAACCTGAGGGGTACTTGAATGACTACAAGGTCAGCAGTCCATATAAGAATTAAGTTTTCAAATCAAAGTGGAAGTTTTGACTAATGGCTCCCTCTGTGTACACCGCTGATGGTGAACAGAATAGAATGCAGCCTGAATGTCAGACACTTATCTGTCACATGACCTACTGCATGCAGCTGGTCAGCTCTGTAAACTCATGATTGGGCACTGACATGGTCAGCTATGAGCACTAACCACAGGTCTGATGAAGGACTGCACGCAACCCATTAAAAAACCACGAGAGTGGGGGGAGCTCACTGCTGGAATTTAATGTCTCTCACAGTCTGTGTGTGCTTGTATGGGGGATGAATGTCACTTGAACAGAGAGGATATGGTTAATGTATTAAAGTATTTATGCCTTATATTTGGGAAAGGTCACCCAAAGCTCTGGAGAGCATGAAGAGGTGAATTATTGAGATGGAAAATTCCCTTCATCTTTAGAGGTAATTAAAGATAATCGTTATGATAATAGATTTTGTTTTTTTAATGTGACCCGATCGTGTCAGTTTGTCCATTTTGAGACCATCAGGTCAACCTGCTGTGTCTCTAACCTACTTCCAGTTCATGCACCCATGAATTTGGCAAATGAATGTGTTGTTGCAAACTGACCCGTTTGTATGAAACAAATTAACGTGGCTCATTGTGCGACAGATTTACGTCTCCTGTGGCACCACATGAAGGCAGATTGTTCAATTTAAATGCTACATTCACACAAAATTTGCTTGTTAGGTCAGAGTAAACGTTCAAAAGTTTTTATTGCCTCGGTTCCACGTTAACCTCAGGATACACATGCACACAGCAAGATTTAACCGGCATCTTTTTCTGAACTTTCAATAGCGAGTCACTTACTTGATTTGCTCCTGTGTCCATTCAGCCGACACACCAAACTTTTTCTGCTTTCCCAACTCCGAGCAACTCCAAGAATTCTCTTGAAAATGCATTGCTGCAAGGTGATCATGTCTGGATGTTTGAACCTGCAGAGAGCAGTCTGTCCTAGATGAGCAGTTGCGAGTCCTCCTCCCTTCAGTTTATACGAGGCTCAAACTCAACTTAAATCCACTAATGCCAGACGACTGTGCTTCTATATGGTTGGGTTGCATAACTATGCTGTCCTTGAGACTTGGTCCTGCTACTTTGGAAGCATGAAAAGTCAACAAATAAGGGTCATCCACCTTAACATGCTGCCAAAAACAGACAACCTACTTTCATGTAAAGAGCACTGGTAGCTCTTTAATAATATTAAATGAAGACCAAACGTGGTGCCACTTAAATACTGCACATCAACAATAATAGTTTTGTTTTGGCTGATACCCCTGATGGAACTGTGGTGAATAATGGATATAAATGAATTTACTCGGTGGAGAATGGTGACCTCAGCAGACTTCAGCTTAGCAGCAGCCAACTTTGTTCTGAAATCAGTCAACTAAACCTAAAGCTGTGTGAATAGAACCTGTAAAAAGTCACCTTTGTACTGTAACTAAATCTTAAAATGTTTTGTTACATGATCACAGGATGCAGATTTGACTACAATATATTCCCGACAACAGTAGTTTGATTATTTGTGCATGTTCTACAAATAGGAAGCCAAACAATGATCAAGTATTCTGATTCTTTTTTTAAATTAATTGACAATACAGTTTTCAAATTAGCAACTGTTCAGGCAGATACACACATACATGGGTCTTGAACCTCTTCATGACGTATTATGGTCACAAACTGCCCAGCTGTAACTCATATATTGATGCCATAAATTAATCAATAAGTAAGGTTTAATTAAAAAAACACTTTATTAATCAAGCACGTTGTTTTCTTTTTTCAGAATGGAATGATATGAAAAGATCTCAAGTTGAGTCTCTCTCCTTTGGAGATTAAAAAATAAAGGCAAAATGATTAAAAGCAGACATTTTAAAAACTCATACTGAGTTGGAAAGTGCTGAGTCCCAGCCCAGCTCTGTTGCAGGGACGTGGGAGAGAAGGCTTGGCTCACACTGCTCCAGGTCTGAGTAAAGCCAACTGCAGACCAGGTTTACTTTTCACTGGCAAAAATTAGGAGGGCGCTGCTTTACAAAAATAAAAGCGCCGACCTTCTACAGTAGAAATCAAAGAGAAAAATCAGCAGCATCCTCAACCTCCAAATCTTCATCTAAACAATTTGTTCCTTCCTAATACTCTCAACGTGTGGAACAAGGCCAGACGTCGGAAAAGGAGTGATGGGCAAAGTGGTCAGCACAGGCAGTCCTTGAAGATGATGAAGATGTGGAGTGGTTCAAGCAGTCATTGTGCTATAGCTTGATGGTTCCAGAGGGCAGGCTACTATTACACAGTCTGTAGTAGCGGAGGTCATTCACCAGCCTCTGCACACTCTGAGTGAACGATGGTAAGTCCTGGAAGAGGCAGAGAAACGTTTCACATGTTTATTGCGCTCAAATTGTTCACAGTGCAGAGGTGCACATTTTTCTTTTCCTTTCTCCACAGGAAAGGACTAAATGTTTGTATCCATGCTTAGGGCCCCATTAAATCCTGTCACGCTCAAGATGAGGACAAAAGGTGTAAAGTTTGGCCTGAAGGTGGTGCTAGAGGACAGTTTATTTTATTAGCCGTCTCATCTTCCATGGCAGGCATATTTTTAACACCTCAGATTCATCTCAATGCTATTTATTGAGGTCCAGCTGAACTACATTGTCAGCATTTACTTAGGGGGTAATGAGCCTAACATTAGCATACTAATGTTTTGCAGGAAACATGTAATATGTTAAGATACAAAATGTTTACGTGCTGATAATTGGCATATTAAGTGTATCATGTACCTTAGCCGTGTTGGTGTGTCCAGAGATTTATTTCATTTCTAAGCATCTGATCATTGTGTGTTAGAATATTGACTTGTTGATGGTATGACAAAAAGGTGGAGCCCCTTAACGTCTGCCCCAATTTTTACATGAGGACAATTCAGCTTCTTACCCGTTCAAGCTTGAAGTTGCGTGCGAGAACAGCTCGCTGGTTGGTGTCCACACCTTGGCAGCCATTGAGGAACTCAGGCATGAAGGCTGAGTAGAAAGCATCAAAGTCAACAGACGCCATGTTGTAAATCGCTGAGGTGATTTCCTCTTGAAGAAGATCGTGACTTTTGTGGAGAAGAACCTGCAGCAGCACATTGGTGAAGTGGAACAGCATGGAGGTCCGGAAAAGCTTCTACAACACAAAAAAACAAACAAACAAGACTGAGTGGAGTAAGGCGCCAGAAATGTGGAGCAGAGATAGGCTTAATGTTAGCATACGCCGTACAATTAGCAAAAATAACAGGGATAACCTACAACTTATAAGACCCAATTAGATTCATCAAATTGTATGCAGAAATGGAAGCGCGGGAGCAAAACTGAGCGGAGGTAAAGGCCATCTCACTCATCCAGGTGGATGATGAAAATGACAGTAATTGTCCCCCAGTGTTTGACTCTTATTTAGCTATGAGTCATGCACACATGAACAGAACCTGGACTCACTCTGTGATACAGCTTGTGCTTGCTGTTGAGAGACTCCATATACGAGAGGTTCTGCTTGAAGATGTGGATGTCCGGCTGCAGGAAAGACTGTCCAAATGCCTGTCAGACACATTTCAGCACACATCAGAAAAGAAAGTGGAGCAGTATATAACAATAACTATCCACAATGGGTATAAGGTATATAATAACTTCTCAAAATGGATGATTTGACTTTTCATAAGCCTTCTTTACATTGCGCAATTGTTATACTGCTAACCACAGGAAATGCATACTCTAGGAAAACTAAATAAAACAAAGGCCAGGTTATATAAACATTCTTGTGCTATCAAAAAGACAATGTTTGATGACACGTTGAGGCTCATATGTACACCCAACACCTACGCACCTGCATGGCAGCAGTGAACTGGGCCTCGTTTTCCATGGTGTCCTCCGTGGCTCCTCTTTGGACAGTTGCTAAGACAGACGTTTTGAAGAAGTACCTCCAGTTTTGGTGGAGTATTTGGTAGAGTAACTCAAACATCTCTGCCTTGACATCGGGGGACGACCGCTACCAAATGAGAAACGATGAAACAAGTTCAAAGTAAAATTCAGATATTTAACAGGAAAACAATTTGAGAGAAGCGTCTTGTTTCTGTTGACACTTGTTTCATGAGGGATAACTAAACTGTTCCTGCTTTTTCATTGCACGTCTGTCGAGTCTCCTGCTTGACACCAGATTCTAATTCAAGATGCTAGTTGTCCAGTGTAGATGCATACCAAAGGTTACACCAGAGTGTAAGTGCTAATGGGACACGAGATGAACACCAACTGACCTCCGCCACAATCGGGTAGACCTGCTCCATGCAGAGAGAGAGGATGCTGGGTAGGAAGGGCTTAAAAGCTTGACCTGGCTCTTGAACCACTACCTGCAGGATTTTCAGGAACTTCTGTACCACTCTACACCCAGCACTTCCCTCCTGCATAATACTGGCTGCCAGCTGTTCCCTGGAACACATAAGTGACAGGATGCAACTCCATCACAGAAAGTGGCGACGTGTATAATACTGATCCAAAACCATTCTGGCCTTTTGTAGGATTAACATGCATGCAGAATGCTTGTACGACAATCTTTTTATGCATTGAATCAAGATAATGTGTTTACCTTGTGAACATGCTAAGGAAAGTGTGGATGATCTGTCCTGTGAAAGGAACGCCCATCTGCACTCGCAACGCTTGAAACAGAGTCAGGAAGAAGGCCAGCATTTCATCTGTCACATCTAGGAAAGAGTATGGACTGTAAGTAGTTTTCTGTCTTGTCTTTGTGCACATTTCTGGGAAAATGTATTAGTAATATAATATCTGCATCAATCTGTTATAGTATTTTTAAATGTTTATTTTGGTCATGAGCAATTAAATATTTAGAAAGCAAACGATTTGTTATGTAGTTGCCATATACGAAAAGAATGAGTAGTCTTACATTTTCTATTCCATTACTGCAAGCTGATCTCATAAAAAATGAAACACCATAACAGAGCCAAGATCACACATGAGTTATGTTTGTCAGATTCAGGTTTCTATGCTTAAAGACTTTAATTTTGAGTTTTTCTCTTTGACAGATGGATGAATGAAGGACAAAGATCATTGCATCACATGAGCTGGTACATAAAATTGGTAGATTGTCGCTGTGATCTCACTCGACACTGACCTGCCTGCTGAATGAACACTGGGAAAAGGCTGAGGGACACCTGGACAGATTCCTGTAGACTCTGATAGCAGATCTGACGTGATTTGGTGGATTCCCCAGAGATGCTGTCCACAATGTCCCTGAGTACAGGCAGGGTTTGCTGTATCACCGTTTTCACTGAGGTAGGGACACACAAAAAGAGATAAAGACAATGTGTGAAAGGAAAACAAACATTTTTTAAGCTTTAGAATATGTTTCTAAAAGTATTGCAATGTTTCTATTTTATTTTTGTAGCTGCAGTGTAACATTCTCATTCAATGGTCATTTATTAATCTGATGAATTGATCCAATCCACCGCATACAGCCACAGACCGTATTGAGACACATTTAGCCAGTGGCTAACGTTTGGACCATCTGTTTACCCTATGAAGCTAGATTTCATTAAGTAAAGAATTTATGGGAATTTGGGAAAATTATTGGAATTTAAGAATTTAGGGCGGCATGGCTTATGTGGTAGGGTGGTCACCTAGTGATCAAAAGGTTGCCGGTTCGATCCCCCCGCCCGTCCATGTTGAAGGTCCCTGAGCAAGACCCTAACACTCAATTGCTCCCGACTAGCAAGTGGGCCTTGCACGGTTACCTCGGCAGTCGGTGTGTGAATGAGTGTATGAATGGGTGAATGAGAGGCAAACATTGTACAGCGCTTTGGATATAAGCGCTATGTAAATGCAGTCCATCCAAAGACTTGTCCTAACAACTTGTTTCACTCTAGTGAAAATCTCTTTCATGAGTCCAACCTACGTGGACACAAATATTGTCAGAGCTGTGGCTCATTTATTTGCATTCAGTCCCACCTGCCTAAAAAGCAAGTGGAGTAAAGCAGACTGAAAATACCACAGACATTGCATGTGAGCAAGCAACATTTTTTTTCCTTCACAGTCTTCACTTATTTTAAATTAGAAAAATCCCCTTAAGAGGCTTGTAGTCTTGTTTTTGTTCATGTGATTGGTCACTTGCTGCACAAGCAGAGTAAGATGGCAAAATCAGAGAGCGGAGAAGTATCAGGTGAAATGAACTAACAAAAGTAGTAAAAGCATTTTATAGTGAACCACAGTGAGTTAAATTTGACTTTACTTGGGAATATGGGTGTTTATGTATCATTGTACCCTAAGCATCATAACAAAAATACAACCAAGTACAACAAAAAGACAAAAAAGAAAGACAAATTGTAATACTGACTGGCATCAAGCTCAGGACGTCGTGGAGGAATGTTGGCTGTGCCTCTAAGAATTCGATAATCACGAGTGAGCGCTGCCAGTAGGCTGGCGTGGTTGCTGGAACGTGTTTGCCACTGCTGCTCGTTCTCTGGTAAGTTGGGCCATGGGAGCAGCATCATGTTTGATAGAGCCCGACACACCAACATGTGAGCCTATAGGAGTAAGCACATCAACGCACAAACACTCTTTTACTTTAGTTTTTAAAAAGACACACCAACATGTGAGCCTATAGGAGTAAGCACATCAACGCACAAACACTCTTTTACTTTAGTTTTTAAAAAGACACACCAACATGTGAGCCTATAGGAGTAAGCACATCAACGCACAAACACTCTTTTACTTTAGTTTTTAAAAAGACACACCAACATGTGAGCCTATAGGAGTAAGCACATCAACGCACAAACACTCTTTTACTTTAGTTTTTAAAAAGACACACCAACATGTGAGCCTATAGGAGCAAGCACATCAACGCACAAACACTCTTTTACTTTAGTTTTTAAAAAGACACACCAACATGTGAGGCTATAGGAGTAAGCACATCAACGCACAAACACTCTTTTACTTTAGTTTTAAAAAGCCAATGATCTGGTGGTGCAAGCAAAAAGGCAATGAAGATTAACCTCTTGAGCCAGTCTTCGATTCTGGTTCTCTGTGATGAGGTTGAAGATGTTCTGAACAGCAGGCAAAGTAACCATGAACACAGGCCGCACTGTAGAGGTTATGGAAACCATCAGATGGCAGGCTGAGAGCAGCAACTTTTCAGGTACCTGGAAGAAAGACAAAAAACAAAAGTGATAAAAAAAAACTTTCTTTTGCATTCCTATGCTATCCATTACTTATAAATTATCATTTAACTGCCCAAGAAATGTCAAATGCAGATTGCAGATGCAAATTCAGATGCTTAGTCCACAAGAATGCAAAATCAAATTAATACACCTTTTTACAAGCACTTTTTTCAGTTGTTGACAAAATTTAGCGGACACCGATGTCTGGCATTAGCAACTCAACTACGATGGGCATATTTCAATAAAATTGTATATGTAAAATATGTATAATATCTAAGGGACTACAGAAACATATTGAAGCTGTAAAATGACGTTTAGGTCTTGGTATAATATTATAGGCATCAATCCATCTGACTCCGTAATAGTCAACATTCAGTTGGAGTGTGACTGAGTGAAAGTTGTGTTCAATGATAACTTTGAACTGCTTTTAGCAAAATGATTAACTGTGTTCAATGATAACTTAGTTAATCATTTTGTTAAAAGCAATTCAGCTCTCATCATTTCAGCCCAACCCAATAGAACCTATGACAGTTTACTATGTTTAAATTTTCTGCCTGATACTTTAGTGAGCACGGAGTTTCAGAATAATAACACAACCGTTCTTTATTCATAAATACATCACATATTCATTTCTAACGCCCAGAAGTGAAACTTCATATTGCATACGAGTGTGCAGTGATGTGAGCTCAAGTTGGAGTACCTTAGCAGTGATGAGTGGGCTAGTGGCAGTGATTGCAGATGTGATGAGGTTGATGAACTGGCTCTGGTTTTGCCTCTGGACCTCACTGTAGAACTGTGCAAGCCAATGACAGTAGGCTTGCAAAGCAGCCAGGGCTTGTGCGTGCCTGCAAAAGACAATACAACATACAGTATAATATAATACAAATACGTATAGTACACTTACACACGTTAACAACTTCTCTGCACTACAGAGAACTGAAACGATTCTCATTTTGTCTTTTCCAAAATCAACATTTATTATATTTTGTGACACCATTCAGGTTGGTTGAAAAGGTATGTTATGACTTTGAAAATCGACATAAAAAAATAATACAAAATTGGAAAATAACCTCCGACTGTTCAATATTGCAGAGCCAACAGAAAATGTGCTCTGTAATGTTATCGTGTAAAAAATTTAAAGTTTCTCTGTTCTCAATAGTTCTGTAGAACCAAAACATGTGCATAAACACACAGACCTCAGGGAGGCCTTGTCAAAGCCATTGTTCACATACACATTTTCACAAGAGTGTGGAGTGGTTTGAATCTGCCTTTACCATGTGATACTCACACGTCAATGAGATCTGGCTTGAGCACAGAAGGCACAGCGGTCTCCAGGTCATAAAGACTGGTCTGAGAGCCATAGCAAGTGACTTCAACCAACCTAGAGAAAACATGGGTTTTTAAAATCATACGTTGTTCTGTATCCAGGGGCAAGGAGCTGTGAATGGCAATTTTGCAGGATCAGACAAAGAGCTTTATATCTATTGTTAGTAGACTAGATGAGACTTTAAGAGAGTTTAAGAGGAATCTGTCTGAGGAGCAAAATCAGACGTTAACATTTTGGAGCGGCGGCAGATCACTGACCTCTCCACCACTGCCAGAGCATCACTGAAACGAGCAGCAAAAACCTCCCCAATAAAATGCTCTGCCAAGCGGCCAACAGCTTGAAGTAAAGAGCTGAGGTCCCTGAGGGAACAGTGCAGTCGACGACAATCATTCTCTGCGGTAATATTAAGCCTTCGACCTGAAAGAAAACAATATACTGTAAGTTAATCCAAACTATCTAATACTCAACAACATACCGTGACTGCATATGAAAATAAGAAAAAGGATATTATTTACTATTATCATTACATACTTGTGCCAGATGTGACGATAAACTGCTGCAAACCCAAGTACACGTCAAAATTTTCTTGAAGGACGGGGAACTAAAGAGAAGAAGAAAAAAAAAAGAACAAACTGATTCCTGCTGTATCAGTTAAAACAAGGTCATTAACAATCACATTTAACTCTGATCAAATACATAATCTACTCATGATCATTCATCACAATAATGTGTAAGTATTAATTAATGGCAACAGATGTTATCAAAACAAGAATGACCAAACACTTGTAGACGTGTAAATATACACTTTTGTATGCAAACTGTATTTAACACTGAACCATGGGCACTGTATACTAAAGGAAACAACCGTATAGTAAATGTAATCATGGTGTCTTTATTCCCCTTTCAATTAAAACATTTTATACAGGGTGGCAGTAAGAAAACAAGTGCTTAAACTGGAATCTAAATTAAAAACAGCTGTTTGAGAGCCATGAAGAAAGCTATAAAAAGATATTAGATCAATTATCACTTACCAAAGTAGAGAATGAATGGGATGGGAGCAGCTCCATCACCTTGGCAACAACCTCCAGGCTCTGACGCAGATATCGTTGCCATTCAGTCTGTTGCTATAGTTACAGGATGATGGGAACATAAAGTAATAACTTTGAAATGCTTGCATTTTAAAGGGTGACTTTCCAAGTAATAGGACAGGGCAATTTATGAAATATGCATTGTTCTTACATCATCATCCAGAGTTTCATCATCCAGCTCTTCTAATTGGGCCTGGTTGTATCTGAACTGTATTCGGTTAAGCACTTCCCTTAAGAGAAGCACTAAGGCATCTTTGTACCTGTCCAACCATACACGATCAGTTAACTGAACAAGGACAATGTCAACAGAGAACAATGACAAACAGCAGCAACTTTGGGAACTTTATACGGCTTTCTGCAAACAATTTGACAAATTTATGCATAACCGTCCTAGAAAAGTCCTAGTTGATTCCCTGTTACAATCTTTGTTAATCAACTACAGCTTGATATTGCAACGAACCTGACAATTTAACACATCTCAAAATACTGTTGCTACAATTGCTGCAGGACAGATAAAATGGTTCAAATACTGTAGGTCTTGCGCAATGAGTGCACGGGCAGACTATGCATGTGCAGACAGCTACATAGGTAACAGACAGGTCTTTCTGATTTTAAAATTATTTTTCAGAACATTTGATTTATTTATAGCCTTCAGGATGTTAAGATGATTTCTTCATATACAACAGAAAATTACCTACCCTACCTTTAAGTGATTGTTAGAGCTTCATTGGTATAGAGAAGTTTTGTGTCACGCTCAATGCAGTAATCATCTATTGGGCATTTATACAGCACACTAAAATGATATACGTTCCATATTCTGTCACCCCCTTTCCTTATCTTTGATCACGTGTATGTTGTAATGGGTTATGCCTATTGAAGCTGATAACAGTGCATAGCTTTATTTACAATGGTTATTTGAGAGCTGTGAAAGGCACGGTGGCGTGGTGGTTAGCACTCTTGCCTCACAGCAAGAAGGTCGTGGGTTTGAATCCCAGGGTCGGCCTCCGCACCTTTCTGTGTGGAGTTTGCATGTTCTCCCCGTGCCTGCGTGGGTTTCCTCCGGGTGCTCCGGTTTCCCCCACCCACAAAAACATGTACTTTAGGTTAATCGCTCCTGCCATTGTCCCTGACCAAGACAAAGGGAGAAGATCTGGAGTTGGTCCCTGGGCGCTGTGTTGGCAGCCCACTGCTCCTCAAGAGGATGGGTTAAATGCAGAGAATGAATTTCCCCAAGGGGATCAATAAAGGAAGTTTAAGTTAAAGTGAAGTTAACAAGACATATATGATTCTGATTCTTATATCGTCTTGTGCTGTATTTGGATTGTAATTGACTTCTGGATTGGTACATACATACTGTATATATAGCCTCATAGAACATTTGTGTAAATTGAATGCGTGAAAACAGGCAGCAAAAAAAACCACCATGACTTTTCAAAAGCTACATTCAATAATTTTATCATGTAATGTTCTCTTTTGATTTGGCCTTATTTGTATTCAGTATATTTTGGCTATATTTAAGAAGGTGCAGATAATTAACAATGTTATGAGAAAATCTTGCTTACTATTACATTCCTAATGGTATTTTAAATGGAAAAGAAACAAAAAACAAAGAGTGTCAATATCCTCATGCCGTGAAGAACATTGACATACAATATTTTGACGGCATGGTCCCAGCCCTATCATCAACGCGTTGCATAATGAGGGCTACAAACAGAACACACGAGTCAACTGACTGTCCTCACCACTGTATTTATTCAAGTTAGCTAAAAACTAAATATTCTATTGAAAGTGCATGGAAGATTTGTGGTTATTCCACAGCCTAATCGTAGGTACATATTAATATTTCTATCAATTTACTCATTCTTTATATGACACTTGGGAAACCACGGATTGATCAGAAAGGAGTCCAGCACTAAATAAAACCTGTCTAAATCTGTCTAAAAAGGGGCAAAAAGGGTCCTATACAGCCTATCGTGATATTATCCATACATTATCTCCAACAAGTCGCTCGCAAGCTACCGGTAGTTTGCTTCCTTTTTTTGAGTGGCTCGCGTAAAGGTTCAAAGATTATATACACATACTTTACTTAAGTATAGACCTGCCAGTCATCTCACTAACTGTAGGAAAATTACCCAAATGTGGAACACATAATCTGATAAGGGACATGGGCAATTTAGATGCTCTGATTCACTGCCTGCCTTCGGAGGTAGGAGTAAACCAGAGGATTGGTGGAAACCCATGCAGACATGGGGAGAACATGCAAACTCCACACAAAAAGGACCATGGTGTAACCAGGACATGAACCCACAACCTCCTCCTGTGTAGAAAACAAAGCTAACCACCAGACCACCCTGCCACCGAACAGCTAACAGGAAATAAACTCGGACTGCCAACAAAACATTTGATATTATTAGTGAATTCCATTTGCTCATGAATGCCATAGGTTAACAGTTGTGACTAAGGAGTAAAACATTTTAATGACTTACCTATTTAAAACAGATTCTCTATCAGCTAGTCTGCTTTTGATTTTGGTTGTTAAAAAATCCAAAAAGATGCTCCATATGTCCAAACAGGCAAAGTAACCTTCATGGGTAGGCTGAAAAAACAAATATAAAAAATTATCAATATTTTGCAGAAAGTTACATTTGTCTGAAGAAACCTATAAATACATTATGGTATGATGCAGGAAGGAATGGTTGGTTATTAAATATTTATTACCTGGTTGAATGTGTACTTGAAAAGCAGGGCTAAAAACTCTACAATTGGAAACTGAGGACTGGACTCAATCCGCCTCAAATGAACACTGACAAACAGTCGCAGAAAATCTGTGAACTTCTCCAGGTAACTGTAGGAAGAAAAGTGAAAATGAGACGTCAGATACACATGCCAACATTCTCCACATCTCAGAGTTCTTTCATGTAGGCCATACAGTCCATTCGTTTAATTCAACAGCATCGGAAAGACCTGTATCTGCACTGGATCCTTTTTTTTTCATGTATTAATTAGCATCAAGACAACAATTACACACATGTAAATAAAATCTAACGCAAAAATTTGCCGAGTAGGCCAATTTTACACAATATTTAAACATAATTAGCAATCAATTAAACTGACCTACAGATTAGTGTACCATTCAATTAGGCCATGCTTTGTTGGTTATCTCAAAACACGCAACAAGAATAACTACGTTGATGTTTTCTATAGTTCATAACAAGCAGAGTGTTCACGTAAGATATGAGATATATAAGAATTGATAAAAATGTAAAATAAAAAAGTAACTTTGATAATGATCAGGAGATCAGCAACAAGGCATTAAAATGGCAACCATCCTAACAATCACATATATGCATAATGACATACTGACATTATGGAGTCTGTCAAGTGACAGAGGGATGCGCCTATGTTAGACGGCATGTACAATGTGTAAGGTGAAGCATTGTTTAAAACAGAGAATTTTTATTCTTCGTTATGGATAATTTTAAATGTCTTTTACAAAATGTAGAATTTATAAACTATAAATATGATGTGCACCATAATAAAACCATCAAGTTAGAATGTACTTTGTAAAAACAATAAAATAAAATAAAATAAGAACAATACACTTGATCATTATACAGACCCATACCTCTCATCCAGCTCCTGTAGCCGACTCTTGACTGTGTGAGCATTATTCTCCCTTGTCATCCTCTGTAGGAGAAAGAAGGTCTGCTGGAACATGCGCAGCAAGTACTCCTCAAAATCCAATGGCACACAGTTCTTTGACACCAATTCATTAATACAGGTCATGGCCAGTACACCAAGCCGGGCTCGATCAACTTTGTTTCCTTCATTCTGTGGTAAGGTTCGAACTCCCCCATTTGATGTTGGTGCCATTGTCTCAGAATTGAGCTGGCCATTAGAGAATGATGAGTTGGAGGAAGAATTGAAGGATCCTGTCTTGGCCTTTGTCCGAAGGTCACAACCAAAACGAGCAAAATGGAAGATGGATGCCAGCAGGGTGGGTGTGATGCTTGTAGACAGAGGGATCCAGCTGAACAAGTGAGCCAAACACTCCAAGACAAGACAACACAGCTGCTGGCTCTCATTGTCCAAAGCTGCCATGGGCTGGCAGAGCAGCTTAGAGTACTGGCTGCCCTGGAACAAACTGCCCAGCAATTCCACTGAGAGATTGGAGAAACAAAACGACAGCCTGGTTAAAAGAGAACTACATACTACTGAATAAAATGCACATAGATCCATTTCATGAAATAGTGACTGCAACATGTATTCTGTCAGTAAAATCACATTGTTAGCAAGTCTTTGCAGTTTTTAAGTAACTAAAGGAGGATTTGCTCACCACTTTCTCCTGAGGTGGGTGAGGGAGGCGGAGTGGAAGCTATGACACTGTGCTTGTCCCAGAACGTCTCCAAGATGCCTGCAGAACAATAAGTGACAAAATAATAACTATTCACATAAACAAAATTATGCCCTCCCACACGTTTAAAAAAAATCCGCTATATTACAATTCGCGGCCTAACTAATTGTTAGTCATTTTATTTGTATGAGTAAAAAAGGGTAATGGAAAGAAAAACAGAATATCTTTTACTTATCTGATTCCATAACTATTCATATGTGCTTTAAAATACAAAATTCTAATTCCATTTCTGAGCTGTTTTAAATGAGGTGCAACTTCCAGAGAATGAAAACCTGCAACTGTAACACAGACAGTGATAGCCTTGACAAAAAACAATTTTAAAAATGATCCAAGATCTTAAATGTAGATTCTAAAGAACAAAAACACTTGTAACTGTTTAATACAGCTCATATGAAGACAATTCTGGACGGATTTTATGTTATTTGAACAGAAATGGCACATAACACAACTTCTTTTTTCAAGTAAAAAATTAGAATGTCTCAAAGTTTGTTCTCACCTGTCAATAAACCCAGCACAGTAGGTACCTGCTCGAGCAGCAGTTTCCGCAACTCATCTTTCCTGGCAACACTTAGATCTTCTCGTGGGCAAGCTAGCTCCTCCGATGTGGTCTTTAGCATAACCAACCCTAAAGGAGCCAGAGCTGGGGACTGGATCAACTGCAAAAACGTGATCAGACAACAAATTCATCAATTCATCCTTGTGTTTTTGGAAAACCTTTTGTCTTCGAATAATTTGCTCTTAGCAAAACTACATTGACATCTCACTAACTGTACAACAGCCAATTCCCAAAACATATTCCAAAGATGCACACAACTTTGATGGAAGCAGTACAGCAGAGGGCTCAGGTTGGCAATTTTGAATTTTCATTGATTTAAAAAACAGTGACATGTTAATATAGTGCCATGTTTTAGTACATGTAAATACTTGTACATAATACAAAAATAATAGAAGAACATAGGATATCAAGCACAAAGCAAACTGAAAATACAGTTTTAATACATTCAACAATATGTGTCGAGATCATCATCATCAACAAACAGCTGCTATGGCTTGCTGCAAGTTGCAACCTAAACATAAATCAATCCAGCGCCACGGCTTACCTGAAGGGTGTTTGTAAAGAAATCGTGGTAGAACATCGGCCAGTCCTGGCGACCTATGTCCACAATCACTTTGCAGAGTTTATTACGGATGAAATAGGGCACAGATTTGTGCTGAGCAAGTAGAAGTTTGGGCAAGCAGCTACGAATCTCCATCTTGTCTTGTGAAGCCAGACCAATCCACATTTTATTCACCAAGTTCTGAAAAAATATACAATTGTTTTGTAACAAAATCTAATTTGCGAAGAGCACCAAAAAAACTACGAAAAGTAACAGACAGTAAAACCTAATAAGTGGTAATAAAACAAAATTTTGTCATGCAGTCTTCTTTTGACTAAAAGTGAAAACAAAGCAATGGCTCAATCTTTCCCACCACTTTAAGACTTACTTCAAAGACTGTGAGGCTGTACATCATGACATACTCATTTCGAGTATTGGAGAGGAAGAACAAGCAGTGGCGCCATGCTCCTGTCTGCTGTGCAAAGTTATTCAGCAGCTCTTCTGCAGTAAAAGGAAGTGAGCATGGTCGACAGAAATGTATTATCATCTAGTGCTTAACTTCCACAACTGAATGTAATGCGTCACAACACAAGAAGTTTATAACAACGCAATACAAAAACAGTACTGAGCAAATTCTTTGTAGGAAAATTAAATGTTTTACAAAGACTCATGGACTGACCAGTCTGAACACAAACAGCTATACTCCAGGATATGTTTACTCACTTTTTTTGTGAAAGAAAGACACAAAACAACACAAACAAACTCACTAACGTAGATGTGCCAAACATTACAGCCTTTGGGAGAGATGTCAAGAGAAAACTTGACATGATTCATGATATTTCAGGTATGTTTTGGAGACATCTACACTTTTCAGGTTAACATGCTAAAGCTCAAATATAAAGGTTGTCGACCTTGACTTTAAAGTTCATGTTACACCATTAAAAGTGATTTGTCAATCAAAAATCACTCCTTTATCCAACACTTGCCCATCTTGGCTTGAGAAGTAGTCATTCAAAACGTTTGTTCCTTTGATTTTAAGTGAAGCATTACATAATTACATATGACATGCAGTGTAACATAACTGACTGAGAAACATACATTAGTGAGATAATAATAAAAAAACGGAGAAAACTCCAAATGACATTCTATGGCCCAGGCATGTAATTATACCTGAGTTAGTGTGAAATTCAATATTCAGCATTGTGTTTGCTTTTTAGATTGCAATTTTACAGCACCCCTCACATACACCACGGAAGCCGTTTTCATGTAGGTCACACACTTGCTTCAAAGGTTTATTGACAACCAAACTTACCTATTTCTCTCTTGCGCTCATTTGATGTGCAGCTGTGAAAGAACTCTGTCATAAGACCCTCCAGTGCACGTAATGATGCCTCCTCTGAAGCCTAGCGGACAGGAAATGTAAAGGTGACACATGGACAGGTGGCAATGTGCTTCGTCCAAACCACTGAATACTGTCATTCCTGTTATTTTACCATTTGCATTACATACATGAAACTATGATGAGCATCTGTCAATTGTTTTTGGTTTACATGTAGACTATATGCATGGTGAGTCTCAGCTGCTGAGTAATTACATGGTTCTCCAAGCCACTCTGAAGAAAATTGTACTGCTGCTCACCGAGCAAGTCTAGCCGGACGATGACACACGTGAATTGATCAATAGATTTTTTTTATAAATATATATAATTTTGGCCAGTTTGTGTTGACATATTTCTGTATTGGTCAACATTTCAGCTGTTGATAGTGAAAGCAAATTCAAACCCTTATATGGTGCTGTAACAGACATAACCCATTTTTAGCTGTTGAGATCAAAAATATACTACTCGGCTGGTAAATTGATAATCTGCACGTCATTGCCACGACATGTGGTCCTGTAAAACGTTAACAGTACATTAATGTTAACAGTAATTTCAAAGAATACACGAGGATGACTGGGAGTAGTTAGTTAACCCTCAATTTATTGCTTATTTTCACAAGCATAGCTTTCTCGTGTCTTGTAATTAATATAGCATATCACCGATTTGACAGTCTGAAGGCAACATTGTTGTCTTAGACCTACCTCACGTCATTTTTGTCGATAACGTGCAGCTCTAAAACGTGCAAGATAATAATCTCAATTGTGTTTTTCAAAACTAATCACGTTAATTAAAATCAAGACAACACAATGAGAATGAAAATGATATTTCCAGTGGCAGCACCATTGATGGGATGGTCTGAATTCCTCAAATAAGCCACAACTTGTCGAGGCTTAACATTACTCGACGCAAATATTCGCTTTTGCAAGATGGGCGATGTATCGTGAAATGGCTCAACGAGCTGCCACATCCCGTCAGATAACTGGCCTCTCATAAACCGTTATATGTCTTTACCTACACGCAGCCACATTGTGTGAATTCACACGCTGTTAGCTATATGGAAAGTAAGGAGCAATACATTGTTGACATATTAGGCTAGGAATACGAAACAGAAGCTGATGCACCATGTTAGCTAGTAGCAATTAACATATCAAATGACTGATAGTGGAGAAAAACAACATGGAATGCTGGATAAATGAATCGACTGTACTCACCATGTTTATTGGTCTCCTATGTCTTCCTCAAATCGCTGCCACAAATTAAGAGGAATAATAAGGCAATATTCGCTTCCTGGCTAGCCAGCTCAATAGTTAGCTATGGAGTGGCCAGCTAGCGTAACCGCAGAAGGGGTTCATCACGGGCTTTCACCCTGTCTTAAGTCGATCCTCCACATACAACTAGCTAGCTAATGTTTGCTACTTACAATAACATCACAGAAGTACGAACGTTGCCTTGCTGAGTTTCACGTTTTACCAAGTATGTATGCTTACCACGGAATTGACATTGTCAAAAATGGAAAGGCGACTGCATTGTCGTCTAACTGGTACCGTTAAATGTTGAAATGGTGTTCTTGGACTAACACTGTTTGCAATGGTAGCTTGTCTGTGAGCTCACGCGTCTGGATGCTAAGCTAACACTGCCGGAGTGCTAACGCTGCAGCGGATGACTAAATCGGCTAACGTCACTCCATTTTCACTAGCTGTCAAAGAGATACTGTATGTCGCTCACGTCAACTCTACACTACTTCATATGCATGCACAACCAGCGTTAGATTCCTGGCAAAGTATCCAATGACGCCATAATATCGTTATGCGTGTTTGTTCCTGTTTTCTCCTTTGCTATGCTTAGGGCGGCTCAAGATAACACAGCTAGCATGTGGGCTACAGGGTTAGCTCCGTAACTTCCTCTTTGCTGCAGAAACCACCCACCATATGTGAAGAGAGCAGGGAGATAGAACTGCTTTCATCTTTATTGCATCAGTATCAGCAAAACATGCATTGACATAATACAAAAATGACCGAAGCATGAAATACACACAAGACGTAATGCATATGAATAAGATAATATTTTATAGTAGGTTTAAGTGAGATGAAAAATACGAATCTTTTTCAAAAGCTGAGAATCTTGACGAAAGCTTCGAACATTTGCATTTAGCTCTGCAATGTTTAATATTCTAATTATTTTCACACAAAAAATGTATTACTATTGTTAATACTATATAGACTAATTTTGTTAACAGTAATCATGAGTGTTAGCCTATTGTCTTTTGAAGAGATCAGAAATAACTCCACACTAGTCACGTTTGACATCCTGAGCCTCATTCCATGGTTGGCCCATGGGCTATTTAATTCTTCAAATAACTCACAAAAAACAGTCAATGTTTCCAGCAGGAAGGCTCTCATAGACTTCAGCATTGCCCGCAAAGGAATATTTTCAACTGGCAAAATGTCACTTAATTATATGTTGGTGTATATGAGAAATACATATTGTCCTGATCCTGCTTATTCCAAAATGAATTGTGCTACATAGACATTGCATTCATATTCCCTTAGGGAATATATTAAACGAAAACTCTTAAAATCAAATGCAATCCTGTGTCTCAGTTGTCCACAACAAAAGGAATCCCCATAAAAAGCCCCTGCTACCAACATCAAAAACATCTGACCGAGATTGAAATAAAGCAATATTCAGAAGATTACTGCTGTTTTTATTATTTAACAGTTTTATGTTTACATTGTGATTTCAACATTACATTTTTTATGTAACAATAAGCTGTATTATTCATCAAAAGTAGTGTGTATGTGTATTTTTCGTAGATAGCACAAACATTTTGAGAAGAACACAACAGAGCAGTTATGGATAAACATCACATTTGAATTAACTGATGTATGGGCATGAGAAGAAGATGCGTTCGGACTGGCATTAAAAAGACAGTAAGAACAATAAAAGAAGCAATAGCTTAATAAAAACAACAAAAGACTAGCACCTTGGGGAATACCACACACGTGCGACAACCGGAGGCAGAAGACTCATAATAAATAAAACAGAAACACTAGATGATTCACACTGATAAGGATGAAAATACATTTTGATAAGAATAATAAATAAATACAGAAGGACCAACTGTGGATTCAATTGTAACATGTACGTAGAGATGGTTTCTTTTTGATCTGTGTGGGTAACAAAGTGAAAAGAACACAGTATATATATATATACATATAAATTCTTTTGTCAGTTATAAGATGTTTACAGTCTAAGTAAAAACAATCATGCAACACTCTGGGCTGATTGTACTTCCAAAGGAGCATTTTCATCTTCAACAGTTGTTTTTCAGTATTTCAGTTGGCTGACCTGTTCTGCAGTGTCTTGAATGGTTAAAAGAGTAGGCACTTTAACCTATCTTCAAACAGTTGTTTCACTCTCCTGAATAACTTCTTTACTACTATCCCTACCCGTGTCATTTTTCTTGTGTGTGTATGATCTTTGTGCTTGCATGCTATAGGCCCAGGCTCTGTCCACGCCATGGCCCTCGATTCTGCAGGGTGTCCAATTGGGAAAAGGAAAACGACCTGCTATCACCAAGGCATCATCAGGAAGTTCTGCTTGCAACTTCTCCTGCAGCAGCGAAAGCTAGAAACATAAGATGTAACACATGAAATGACTCCTTTTGCAAAAGATCGTCTTTACTTCCAAAAAATAACGCAAAACCTTTGTTTGTTTCTCTTTGAGAGGATTTGAATTCGAGACCTGACACCAACTCACCGACCTCTAACTCTGCTTGTTAATCCACATTTTACTACTGAAACAGGACTTTCCCGTTTCTTTACTGCTTATAATTAACCAAGCAGGTGACCTGCAATACCCCCCTAAGATCTCACTTTTATTTTTCTATCTTTTCTCTTCAATTTTCTTGACTTTTTGCAACAATTAATGAATTGCTATTTGATAAGAAAGAGAAATTATTTTGAAATAAATAATTTTGACAGAATTAATTAATAGGATGTGATTTTAGACAGAAGAAAGAGAGAATGATACTTTATTGATCTCTATAGGAAAATTACTTTTCTGCACTTAAACCCATCCTCAATGAGGAGCTGCGGGCCGCCCACACATGCATTTGCAAACACACACACCCAACTACACCTGTGGACCAGCTCCAGATCTTCCACCTTGCCTGGGTCAGGGGCAATGGCAGGAGTGATTAGCCTAACGTACATGTTTTTGTGGATGGGGGAAAACGGAGCACCCGGAGGAAACCCACGGAGCCATGGGGAGACCATGAAAGAAAGGTGTGGACGTCAACCCCGGGGTTCTAACCCAATCTCTACTTGCTGTGAGACAACAGTACTAAGCACCATGCCACCGTGCCTTCCTTTTAGTTGTAACACATGTCATGTTTTCACTTCTTTGGATTAAGATTTTCATTTAAATATGCTATTTACGGTATGCAGGGCAAAAGATATATGCAGTTTGTGGCTACAAGACGTTATGTTACTCACCACGCTAGGAGCCAAAAACACAGTGACGTTCTTGCATTCTGTTAGGTCGACCTGTGATTCAGATTAAAAGACATATGAAAGGCTGATTACTAGCTACTTATTAGTCTACTGAAAAAAGACTGCACCACTCCACTATCTTTTCCTAATGCTGAGTTTTACGTTATTATTTTCATTCAGTGAGAATATTTCTGATTACACTGTCAGGTGTACAGCATCATTGCAATATATTTAATTGAACAGTGTATCCTGTCATTTAATCAAAATCATTACAGATTTAATAAAACGTTTGTGTCAGATTTGTCAACAAGCACAATCCTACATGAAAGCCTCCTATTTACTGACTTCTTAAAAAAAGTGCTGCTGGAATGGTTAGTTTTCTACTATCAAGATAAATGTCAAACCTTCCAGAGATCTTCTCGCCGGTATGACACTTTGCCATGTCGGCCTGCTCTCCAGGCATGAAAGCGGGCCATCCGAACAAGCCATGGGTTGAGCTCATAGCCAACAGCAGGAGTGAAGCCACACCGATTGGCTTCCAGGACCTTAACAGTAAAAGAAATCACCACAAAAGTCAAACTTAACCACACAGGTCATAATTAGCCAAGTCAAAATGTGAATTAAATGTTAGTAACTTTTTTAATTGACATTTCCAAAAACACAATTTTGGGTGGACTACTATATACATCTGGACCCATGGTTAGAAGTTTAAGTCAATTTCAACCTTGGAATATCAAGTCATACTAATTCATTAATAATTAAGACATCCATCCATCCATCAATTATTTATACCACTTATCCAAGTCAGGATCCAGATGTGCTGGACCCTATCACAGGGCCGACACATAGAGACAGACAACTCAGTCACACTACCATTCACACCTGTGGTCCATTTGGACACTCCAATTAGTCTAAACTGCATGTTTTGGAGGTGGGAGGAAACCGGAGTACCCAAAGGAAACCCACGTGGACACAGGGACAACAGGCAAACTCCACACTGAAAGGACCATGGTTGGAATCCATGACTTTCTTGCTGTGAGGCAACAGTGCTAACCACTAAAACCCGTGCTGGCCCTGATTAAAACACACAAGTACATATTATGTACTATTACTGTTGTTATGAATTGCATTATTATTATATAAAATATTTAATAAAAATATATTTAACTGAAAAAAATACTTCTACTTGTAACAAAACAGGCTATAACTAATTACTAATAATAAGAACTAATAACTTAAGTCCCAACAAAGGAAATCCACAGGTGTAACCTTCACTTACAATGCGTCCATCGCCAGATCCTAAATCCACAATGTTTCCATTTCGACCTCTCAGCAGCGTCAGTACATTACGGACTTGGACCTTGCTGGCAGGGATGTAGGGGACCTGGAGGAAAATATTAAAACAAGACACTTTAGAGGTACACATCACATCATTAAATATTGCCAAGGTGGTAAGAAGATCTTGTACATACCTGTAGCCTCAAGGGGACTTTTCGAAAGCCTGGCTGCAGGATCCCCACCCACATAGCATACACAGCAAGCCCAGTGCTCGCAGCTATCTGAACTATCTCCCAACCTCCGAGGTGGCTGGTCTTAAGTTCGGCAAAGATCTCATCAGATGTATCATCATCCATTCCTGAAAGATGCAACACTCTAAATTAGTCTCAATTAAGAACTTTAAAAACTCACAGGAAAGCAAATGTAATCCAATTATATGGAATTACTAATTATGGTCTACAAAATGTTGACCTTTTTAATCTGATGAGTGGTACTTGTGTGGAATTACAATCTTTAGCAATACAGTATTGTAATTGTGGTATTTTTGTTGATCGAAAGGCCACTTTCCAGAGTTGCCATACAGTACATTGAATTTTAAACACTTAAACACAATGAACATTATATCATATATTGTGATGTACTCTCTCGCACTCCACGGAGCCCAATGTGTACATGGCCCACATTATTTGTCCACTCCTGTCTTGACGTATTTTATCTGAGTGTGTCGCAAAAGCTCCACTCATACAAAACAAATAACTGAACAACAGAGAACTTAGCTCGGTTATCATACAATGCAGCCTTCAATTAGCAAAATGAACGTCTCATTAGTTACAAGGTTATTACTAATGGTACTGTAAAAAACGTTTATTGGCGTAATATTCGCTACCGATCTGTATTGATTAATTTCAACGACGGCTAAATATAAGTTAATATAAAAGAACTTCATCCACAACTACTTGTAAAACAAAAGAATTACATGACCAACCTGTGGAGAGGGCCGGACACTTTAACCAGCCGGACCTGTCCATGCACAAAAGAATCCGCGTATTCGTGAGCCTGCTTACAGTAGTTCCTATGGTCTCATGCGGTTATTTTACTAAGTGACACGACAATTTGCTTATCGATAAAATAACGTCAGAATTTTGAAGGAGGTAGGAGCATTTGTTGGCATAATATTTCATTTACTAAAGGGAAGAACCACAAAGGTGGAGATCTTTAAAGTGACTTATTTAAAGGTTTCTACTCACCGGGTATGTGAGCTCAGTCTGTTCTAAATTATTGTTTATTTCGAGAGGACTCAAATTTGATATTTGGAGTTAGGTATGCATTAAAGAAATAAAATACTGCACATAAAATATAACTAAAACATAATAACAATGTCACTCAAGCAATTTCTCTTTGCATATGCACTCACTGATATATTGAGCTATTTTGCATTGGTCTATGGTTTTTCTGCAGCACTTTGATCCGTAAACACACAGGAATCACAATAGTTGATTACAACAATGCAAACCTTATGAAATTGCTTACACAGAAACACATTTCAATTTCAGATACAATAAACAATATAATTGCTTTTTTATTACTCCTGTAATAAAATAATCTGCAGCTTGCGACCAATTGAAATATTAAAAAAAATGCAAAAATTAATTAATTTTTGCATTTAATTAATTAATTAAAAAAATAATTATGACAAAATTTCCAAGTATGTAAAATATAAAAGAAAACAAAATGAGAAAAGGAATAAAATACATCAAAAAGACCATAAGTTACTTAAAAAAGGTTATTTTTCTCACGTCTTTCTAGGGAAACAGAGAACTAGTTTTACATGAGGTAGATGAACCTGAATTCATAGAGATTCTACATGGTGTCATTGCACACGGCCAGGTGTGCAATAGGAACCACATATAGGATAAGTTAACTACATAGAAATTAAATAACAAAATAAGAATGTAATGTGAAAACAACACTTAGGGGGAGGGGGTTTCTGCATCCCATCCACACAACACTGCTCCTGACTGAAGGTGAAGGTGACCACAGGCCTAGACTGGCTAATCACTCTCCTACACCGTAGAAACTGTTTACTTCCTGTATGAATGAGCAATTGTGCTCATTCTAATAATGTAATAAGAATAGTGGGTTTTAAACCACATTTAAAGATGACTGTCAGCCTCTTTGATGGCTGTGGGAAGTTTGTTCCACAGAAAAGGAACACTCCATTTTTGGCAAAGAAAAAGATTTTGGCTTTGCTCTTGGGATAACAAGCAGGTGCTCTTGCTGCGATTATGAAGTAAGGTATGTATCTGTATAGAAAATAGTAAAACCTTAATGTCTGCTCTGGTACCAACAGGAAGTTGATGTAGGGAAGATAGGATTTGAGTGATGTGGTCAGATTTACAGGTTGTGGTAAGGATTCCAGATGCAGCGTTTTGAACACACTGCAGTTTTTAATCAGAGCTGTGGAAACTAAGCTTGAGGGAGGGACATTGTAGTACTCAAGTTGTGACCGAATCTGTGCACTCTTCAACAGATATGCCACAGAGGCTATGGAAAGGGGGAAAGATGGATGGAATACTGTATACACAAGCTTAGCTGTATACAATCGCTGTATACACATGCTATTGCTAACAAAGTCTTCTGATTTTACGAAAGTGCTGCAATGACCTACAAATTGACCAAGATGACAGCAGTACTTGACAGCCATTTATTTTTAACCATTACAACAAAAACATGTTAAAGCTAGTAGAAATACTTTACATTTGAAAATAACTGAGAATAACTTTTATGAGGGCTCCATCCGATTGCATTGTGTTATTGTTCTACGAAGTTCTTCAACATTGTTCAAATTGAGGTTTAACTGAGTTTCATGTTCTTGTATTTAATGTTAGCTAGCATTTACCCAATACAACCACTAAGACGCGTGGTTGATTAAGAGCTATCGATTAATGTTGAATTAATCGACCAATGTGTTGATTAATTGTTCTTGCGAGATCAGTGGATTATCAAATAATTGCTGCAGCTCTACTCTAAATGAAAACAATCAAGATTATTAGTAACTGAACAGAGGAACAACTAAAATGTCACGCAACCAACAAGCCATCCCTTCACGCAAATACAATGCAAACCTTATCCAAAACATTTTGTGAATGTTTTTGTATCAAAATTACTTACTTGGTCAAAACACAATTTCTGTACAAAATAAGTTGTATCTATGACCGTGTGACATTTATTTAACTGCATGTCAGTCACTGTCTTCATCGCTGATGATGCCTTTTAGGTTGGCCCAGTCCTTAAATCTTTGGCGCCCTCTGCTCTTACTGTTGTTTTCATCACTGTCAGAACCAGAGATTAAACTGGGCTGATACACCGGGCATGGAGGGTCCTGTATTCCCAGCCATGTAGACGCTGCTCTTCGTTTAGGTCGACCTGAAAATGAAATCAAAAGTTCTCTGTCTTCATAATTAATAATAATAATTTTAAATATATATATGAACATACACAAGTTAATTTCTGTGTATTACACCACAAAGGGTAAAATCACTTTGCACCAGAAGTATATACAGTTTATTAGGGGTTGTGTTTCTCTGCTGTGAGACAAATACAATACGTATCGCGATACATTGCCAACCGGCCAATACATTAAATTTACATATGCGGCAACTACCAATATGATCCAATGCGTCCCCAATTCCCATGCAATGCGATTCAAAATTATTTGAGTCAGCACAATATAATTGGACTCAATGCAAAGAAGACCTTTCAGTCACATGCTTCTGTAAACAGTCATGACAGATGAGGAGGAGGCATTTTAAGCTCTCATTCTCTTTCATGTCTGGTTAGCTCTACAAATAAAGGAGGCTCTGGCATGGGTTACTGTCTTTCAACTAGTGGAGCTGTAAGCCAGCGAGGCCTGAAAGAAGGTTGCAATACTTTGATCACCACTTTTGGTGACAGTAGCCCAGATGAATCTGAGCCTGAGGCGGAGGAGGCGAGGGCAATGGCATGGGACAAGAAATTATACTATACTAATATGACTAAATTCCTGATCTTGCATGGCCGCATGTATATTGTGGCATTTGTATTTGCAGAGCCTTTCTAAACACAGCACTTATTCAATGTCTTTCTTGCTTTACATTATTTACTGGAGCAACTGTATGAACTGTATCCTGCCTGTCAAAGCAACATTTATTCCCTCTCACTCCAGAGGATTAATGTATCATGCTCTGTACACATCAAGAAGCCTACTTTTGTCCAAGGAATATACATGTTATGAGCACTTAGTGAAGACAAATAGTTACCTTGTGACGTGATGATGTTCCTAGCATCAATTTCAGCCAATTCCTGAGCCTCCTCTCTCATTTGTCGGATTTTCTTGCATTTCTTAATGGACATTGTGCCTGTGTGCAGAGGTAATAATGTTCACACATTAACCCTTAATCCCCACATCTAAAATCCACCAGTCTACATTTTAAAGTATACAGCTTTCGTTTATCTCTATACAAGTCTAACTTTATATGACTATGAGCATAGATAGTAGGAGATGTACTGAAATATTCTGCTCTGGACAAAGTGTTTGATATGAAATCTTTGAGGGAAAACATTTTTTGTCTAACTGATATGCTACTGTATGTCATTTTGGGAAATTCAGACAGCGCTTTTTATCTCCAAGATGAAGTGCCCTCCCCCACTGACCTGTGACACCAAGATCTTCCAGCTCTTTCTTGAGAACAGCCACCTGGGAGCGGACAGTGTGACAATTCTCAAGAAGCTTCTTGTAGTTACGCCGCACGCCACAGAGGGAAATGTAGCGTTTGAGCCTTAAGACAGCTTTGTTGTCATCCTGCGAAATGGATAAAATGTTTGACAGGCAGTAACAATAAAGTTTAAATTTACCCTGTGACAGCCACTTATTATTTTAACAAATCAACAATTACATTTTTAAGTTTTTCTACAAACACTGCAGGGCTTGCTATCTCAATTTAAAAAGAAAAAAAAACACTCACCTTTTGATCGTCAGTGTTTTTTGCTCCCTCTTTCTTTCTTTGTGATTTTGTGGCTCTTTTCTTTCTGGTTTCACTCTCCTGTTCATCTTCCAAAGAGGGGAGTGATGAGTCCTGTGATGAGTCTCTGTTTTCCTCCAACACTTTTTCTTCTACGTATCACAAGAAAGAATTTTGGAACATTCAAGGAAAGTTAAACATAAAAAAAAGAAAAAAGAATGAACCAGCAAGTTGTGATGTACACGTGGAAAACATGCACATGAACCTTGTTTGCAATCATGTGAAGATTCGCTGCCGTCATCTTTCGCATTTTCCAATTTACTGTCACTGCCATTTTCCGGGATTTCCTGTGCTGCGCCATTTTTTGCTTTGCTTGTATTCCTGCGTTTCTTCTTTCCGTTCTCTGCAGTTTGTGCTTTTGTTTCATCCTCACTTGAACTGTCATCAGTCTTATTCTCTTCCTTTTTGTCGTGATTTGCTGACCCCATTTTTTCCTCATCTGTATGGTCTCCAATGGTTTCACTAATCCTCCTCTGAGATCTGCTAGCCTTTTCCTCTGTATCCCCAGCTTCACTTTTGGTGCCTTCCTCTTCACTCTCCCCACTCGATGCACTGCAGTCCTCTTTCACCTCTGCTTCTGCAAGGACCCCCGAAAACAAACATTTCATAGATTACATTGGAGCAAGTATGGAAGAAAAGGACCCTACAGGAGAGAACACAAAGGAGAACAAGAAGTACCAAAATAGACAGCGGGGGGTGCTACACTGATATGATATAATCTACCCATTTAGAATCTATGTCTAAAAATGGAGTTATGCAGTAAAGGAGCAGAATAACATCCTGGCTGCGAAGTGAATGAAAACTTTTTTTGTATGTTATGTATTTAAAGCTGTGAAAAGCTGCATTGTAAACTACTTATTATGACTGAGGACACTTGCATTAGGTGACCAAAAACCAGAATCCAATTTAAATGACAGCAGTCAAAAAATGAATTTTGGGAAAACACGATTTATGACGCACCTGAGGAGCTTGACAGACAGCGGATTTTTTTTGCCCTGGATTCATCTTCATCATCAACTCCCCCCTGTACCGGCTCCTTGTTTTCCTTTTCTCTCTTCCTCTTTTTTTGAGGTGGTGCGGTCTTCACCTCACTGTCATTTTCTTCATTGTCCTGATAGCACAGTTGGCACACGGTGACAAACAATGCAAAGTTGCTGACAACAAAGTTTCAATGGTACACACCATTTGAAAATTATGTAAGTGTAATTTCACTTACCTGCATTTTCATTAGCTCCTCATTGACCACCCTTTTCATGACATTTTTTATCTCTGCACTTGCTGAGTCAGATCCCACAAAAGCCAAATACTGCTCCTTTATAATGCGTAGAGTCAGGGTACTTGGATGAGACAATAAAAACACTGCATCAGACACCATCAAATATGACTCCTACGGTCAAGCCAACAAGTCAACACACACACCTTTAAGAAGGGGCAGTGTTTCTCAAAACTGTAGTCTTTAGACATAAAGACATAAACTAACCCTCCTCATGCCTGACAGACAGACAGACAGACACTTTATTCATCCCCAAGGGGAAATTCTTTCATCACAGCAGCAAAACGAAAAAAACAGAATCAACATCAGATTAACTACATTAATATCCTCAATATCGGAATATAAAAGGACATTGTAATACAGAGGTAAGTTTCCTTGACTTTGCACAGTGCCCTCTACAGTCACAAGAGCTCTTGGGGTTGTGGTAAGGGCTACAAATTGATTTTATTAGATAATTAGATAATAATAGAAAGCAAATTAAACTCATCATCACATATGTAACACATTATCATGACATTATCATTTCCATAACAAACTGGCAGAATAATGAACTGAATGTTATTACTACTAGTTTGGACGTGGAATTGGTAAATTTATTTGATCCTCCTTGTCTGTCTTACAGTGAGAAATAGGATGGGATGGATGCATATTCAGAGCATGTAGATATAAAGATATCCACTATACTATCCACAAATACCTACTCCATTACGTATCAAAATAATCAGTAGATTCATGGACTTTTTAAATAATCGATAGTGACTGCCGGTGTAGAAATAGGGGCGCCAAAGTCGACACAATGTAAAAGTAATTCTAACACTGTTTTGGGGAATCATTTCAAAAGTTAATCGGAAGTTAAAACTATTGCACTTACTTCCTGCTTTAGACATTTTTATCATGGTCTAATTACCAAAAAAAGTCATGTAGCTTACATTTGAACCCAGATGACTTTTGCTCAACTATTTTCTTTTTCTGGGAGACAAAGTTTATTTGTAACGATGCTAGGTCTGTTTTTTTTGTTTTTTCAGAAACCTGCCGTAAAAACGTTTGCTCCAACTAATGAAAGGTAAGATGTTACCTCAAGTCAGGTGTGTCACGGATTTCACGGCGCACAAACCGCCGTATCACCGCCGTTTCCCCCCTAGACACCATGTTTGTGCGTGTTGTTGCGGGTATTTGAAGTTTGGCGGCGGAACCGACACTCGTCACAGGATGTGACGCCAGAATATAGCCACGCCCACTCGAATGTTATTTGATTGGCAATCCAAGAAGAATTTCACCCTATTCGTTTTTCATGATTCATGTCGACCCCCGTTTGTAGGCCGGAGTGGCAATGTTTTATTTCGATTTATTGTCCCCTCTGTTTTAGAGTGTATTTGACTGACTAACCAGCTCATAATCTTAATATATCTCAACAGAATTATGACTAAGATGAGTTACGAAATGCAGGAGTACTTTCTGAGCAAGCTGCATTCTTGTCATGAGCACACTAGAGGCTTGAATGAATATTTTTGTTGACTAAACTGTTCATGAATGAGTTTCAATGCAATTCTTCAGTGTAGCAGAGGTGAAAGGGAAAATGAGACCCAAAATCAAGAACTAAGTAATTTATTTAGAACATTTCCATGACACTGGACGGAACTTATTAGTGCACATTTTACAGTGGATTTACCAAAGTGATTTTGAAAAGGGTTTGAGTTACATATTGCTCCCATTCACACTTTATTCAAAGTGATTAGGCTTGCACAAGTCAATGGTGAATAAAAAGAAAATGCTTATCCTCTCCCTGAGGGAAATAAAAATACAACCAATATTTAACTGCTTTGTAGAAAACTTTTTCGTTCCCATATGGTCAATTTCTTTCAACAAGATTCAGCAGGTTTGGTGCGTGGCGAAATACAAAGAAAGATCATGGCTCAGAATAAAATACAACAATAGCAACAAAGAGATGGCAAACATATCACGGTTCCTCTTGAAATATTTTTAAGTTCAAACTTTACCCATTTTAAATGAGTAAAAATTATGTGCGCCACATCATTCTCAATGGAGCACTAATTCACACCAGGATTGCATACAATACAAAAAATTAAATACCAAACAAATAAATTAAAGTTCTTAAATAAAAAATATTTTGAAGCAAGAGAAGTAATAATTTAAATGAAGTACACTCAAGCTGCTCACTCTCATTTACAGACAAACTAACTAAACATGGCTCCTCAGTTTTATTCCAGTGTTAAAATACCAAAGCTCAACCCTCCTCTGTCCATCCATCATCTGGCACAAATAAGTTAAAGTCCAACATTGAGCTCACTACATGTCAAACAGAGGGGGTAGCTAGTGCATACTGTATCAAACAGTCACATTAACAACAGGCTGTCTGCTCTAGGAATAAAAATAAAAGCCATCTAAAGAGTGGGGTTTGAGCAAATGGACCCAATCAGTAACTCAGTGGGAGGATTGCAGAGAAATATTCATGCCAGTTCCGTATTTCCTATTTACACAAATGTTTGAAGTTTGGTTCTTGTAAACAGAGACATTTTCTTTCCCAAAATGACTTTCTTAATTAAGTTACAAATAAGTCAACAATTCCTACTTGTATAATGTGGCTTTTAAGACATCTAATGAAATAGTTAACCTACCAGCTATTGCTATGATTAAGGACATCTCTTTCATTCTTGCAAGCATCCAACAAAAACAACATGCGCAAAATCACTCTCCCATCCCTTAAATCCTCACATTATTAGTCTTTGTACACAGTTTGTTGACCATGCCCTCTCTCGTCGTGCATGATGTGCCTCCTTACATGGATCCGTCTTACTCGCCTGTCCCCTCCCACAGCACCCTCTTCCTCTGATTGGCCAAGTGATGTACTCGATCCCTTAGAGTCTAAAAGGTGTAGGCCTCCTGGACCAGATCCCCTGCTGTTCTCATAAATGAGGATGTTGAGGGTTTCTTCAAAGATTCGAGCCTCAGGAAACTCAACCTGAGAAGACAGAACGTTAATGTTTGATGGTGCCGTAGGCAGGACATTTTTCAAATTTAGTTTTCAAGCCTGCTAGGGTGCTAGCAGCAACCATCAAAGGCCTCTTTCTTGGGCTGAGGTCCGCACTTCCACAGAGTTTAATCAGAATTGATTAAAACATTTTTAAGATATGCAAACAAAGGACAATAATTAAAAACAAGCCTAGATTTAAATCTAAACCTAGATTTGCACATTTACAACCCAAATAAAGGATCTGTTGACTTAGCCGTTTTCTTCTGCTGTGTGTGAGACACTATTTGCATTGTACCTTGAGCAAACATCATGTGTGCAAACACAATGATGTTGACAAGAGAACATGGAAAATAATATTTGATTTCAAAAAACAGTAATACGCCCAGTTGGTTGTTAATCTGGCATTTCCTGTACTTCAGTCCCTTCTAAGAAACTGGACTTACGCTATTGAGAACTGAACAAATTTTACTTCCACATGAGCCCAGTGGGGAAGCTTGATGACCTACATACGTGAACAGCTGTATGATCTACCTTGTTTTATGCAAATTTTTTAGATAAACGTATTGAACCGCATACCTTGGAGGGATAATATGAGTTGGGCACAACTTTTCTTCTGGAAATTGACAAAAAATTGTTCCGAAAATGTATCACAATCATAGGATTTGTTAAGGTTTGGAACAAAGTCCCCCAATTCTAATCCTTTTTAAAATCAGAACGATAATAATAATGCTTATCTTAATATTCACAACAATGCAGTACACTCTAGACTTGATGTGCTTAACCGGACACACATTATGTCAGGCTTACTTTGGTCTGCTTCTTCTCTGTGGCGTAGACAATGGACGTGCAGCAGACTTCAGCAATCTTACGGCCTTCACCATAGAAGGACCAACAGCAGATCTCATCCCCAAGCACATCTTTCACGAACAGCACACGGCCGTTGAAGCGTAACACAAGTTTGTCAAACAGTTCTATGTTCTTCAGCAAGTTATCGTCCGAGTTGCTGTGCACAGGGAGACACAGAGCAAATAAACAATATGCAATTTGTGTTCTACATCAACTTGTCAAAGAGAAAATGGTCATTTGTGGATTGATGAATATTTTTTCATTTTCTTTGAAAGGTCTTTGAAAGTCATTAGGCGTGTATCTTACCTGGTGTAAGAGTATTTGTTGTTTCCTCTGTTGTTTTGCAGTTTTACCACAGGCTGAGGGAGACAAGAGCAAAGAAATACAATTAAAAAATAAGTGTTTTTGTTAATAATAAAAAAAAAAACCATGGCTTGGCTTATTCAACATTTCCTTTCAGATTAACTGAGAAATTTTAGTTTTGCCTGACACTCCTGGTAACTCTACAGCCAAAATCCTGTCTCTGCCCTACTTTCCTTCATATATGGCCACACACAATCCACGCTTTCACTTTCCAGAAATACTGTAAGCTCCAAAGCTCTTTATGGATAGAATCACTCGTTTAAAATAGCTGTCACTGATGGAAGTGTGACCTGCTCAAGCCAACCATCTTGGATTTGATGCCTCCACACAAATGGCATAATAATTACAGGGGAATTTCTAGTGGAATGTTTTAATAATATTCATGATTACAATATAACAATTTATACAGAACTATAGTAAACTGCGATTAATGAGTTTTTTTCAACAAAGTCTCTCAAAGTTCTCATTCAATTCTGCACAGAAAAAAATGAATTAACGTTCCCTCTGTGTGTGGCAGAGGCCAGACAGCAGTTTACATGTTCAGATAAAAGTGTGTCAATCGTGAATCTACAAGCAGAGGTGATATTAATGCACATTTCCCTAATATTTTTCTAATACAACACACAAAGATTTACCTTCCTACATGTCGCAATCATCCTCTGTTCTTCTTTGGCTGAAGTGATCATGGGAATCCTGCATACACTTTCAAAGACATCCTTTTGTTTCTGAAGGTAAACAGAGAAAATAAATCAACACTGTGCTGCAAATATTAAAGTGATAATTCTTCACTACTACCTTAAGTAAAGACTTTCACTTAATGAAATGTTCTTATAAAAAGACTGTCAAATCCCCATCAGTGATGTTGTTACATTTCTTATACAGTATATTCTGACCAACCACCAAAAATCTCAAGGTATTGATAAGGGCATAAATATCAATAAAGCTGCTCACTGTTGTTGATAATGTAGCAAATGCATTTACCTGCATAGCGCTGAGGCAATGCTGGACGAGTCCCTGTACCCGATAGTACTGGGCCTCCTTCAGAACCTCATCGAGCTCTCTGTGTTCGTCGGGTAGTGGCACGGAGCCATCTCGGAGGAAGTTCAAAACCAGCCCAAAATGTCGGCCACACCTGTCCAAAACTACCCAGCCTGAGACACAATGAAGAGCTAATTAATCTGGATTGTTCTCTATTACTTTATATGAGTCTGTGTCTGGAAACATTCAGATTCACTGAGGTAATCAGTTCACCAGTCACTCACCACTCACCAATCACTCACCTTCAGAGTCTATAGTAACCTCTGTTCCTCCATTGCATATATTCCTCAACAAACTGTCCTCCTTGCTTAATGTCTGGACTGTTGTGTAATGCAGCGAGCCGCCTACATTCAACTTAACATATTTGCTCCCCAGCAAACCCTGATTTCCATGCTCCTCTGTGTTGTGACAGGCAGCAGACTGGGACAAGCCGGCAGTCGTACTACCGACTGAAGCCTCAGCAGACATGGGGTGTGAGAGTCACTTCCTGTCTGTAACACAGAGGACAATAGATAATGGATATCTTTTAGTACAATTGGTTAAACAATGCCTACAGCACAGTTTCATTGTCTCTTAAAAATGTAGATGAGTATACTGAGAATGAGTATAACAGTTTTATTCAAACATCCTCGCTGTCATCAATTCATCTCTGGCTCTACCTTGCCTGGCAGTCTACTCTCATCTGTAAATTCATAATCCTAATTTCTATTTGTACTTAACAATAGGGAAGTCTTAACAGACAATGAAAATGTAACTTCAGAATACAAAGATAAGCATGACTTGTATGCACAAACCAAATGGTATACTCACAATTTTTGCCATTTTACACAGGAATACAAGTGTTTTTTGACAGCTATCCCACTTATTTTGAACTGTACCACTGTATGACACCACTATCCAAATATACAGTATATCCATATCCACAATTTCCATTCGCACCAAATTATTGGGAGACTATTTTGGAATATGTATGCACAGACTCTGTCATCCAGATCTATAAATTTGGGGGCGGGGGGGTTTGGAAATAATACTCAAGGTTTAAGTTAGCCAATGTTGAGCAGGCATTCATGTAATTGGAAATGGGTGACAGTTGGGATAGTTCCTTGCTGATTCTGTCGTGTCCCCACATACTTGTCCTCCTCGTAAGAAGGCACAAAATGTATGTGTGCACTGATATGAAAAGCTGCAATTAAAAAATGACTGCTCTATTAACCCCTTAAATAATAGAAAATGAAAATGTGAATTGAGTACACATTAAGGCAACCATTTCAAATTAGAAATCTAATGGGCTTTATCACACTAGTAACCCATTAATACTTGGTATAACATACAGAAAAGGCATTAAAACTGTATAATTCATCGTTCAATACTAAAATCCATAATAGTACTATGGAATTCTTTAATTTCCCTTAAAACGCCTTTATGCTGGATGTGGACCATGTCATATAGAGTTCATCTGAAAGCATCCTGATAAACTTGGTATCTTTGAAATTACTGGGCATTTCACTACAATTCAAAATAATACTCCAGTGTCTGTGAGGATGGATCCATCAGTGCTTACCAGAATTTAACGTTAATAGAACATTGGCTTTGGAGTAAACAGCCTCAGTTCTTGGCATTTAGTGTTATATTGTGTTCTGGCCCTAACCGTCCACAGTGAAGAATACGTATAAAAACTAAGGACCTAAAGCACAATGAGCCAACTCTCCCTATATATGAAGGACAGGAGCGAAAACCTAACAGCTGTGTTTTATCTCACGTTAGCTGTGTGTATGCTGTCCGCCCTTACTGTCGACTGAGCCTCCTGATACCCAAGACTTTCTCAGATCATCAATTTGAAGCTTAACGTCATATATAAATTGCTGGTAACACAATAACTGAGATGGGTACGCCTAATTACCACAAACTAACATAAGATTAAAAAATACGTAATGTCGCAGATCTGTAGTTGTTGACAGGGAAGATGCTGTATGTTTAATAATATCTAATAATAGCAAATAAAAGTCACTTACCACACTTGACATCCACGGCGATGGCTTCAGTGAAGGTAAGATAAGACAGACAGTGAGCGCCTAGCAGCTAATCAGCTAATATGAAAAATACATCCGAGTGAATTCAGAACGCAGCTATCGTTAGGGAACTCATACAGCGCAACAAATAAAATTGCCACCAGAGCGTCTATTTAGCTTAAGCTTATTTGTTTCGTATCCCCCTCTTAACCGACTAAATGTAATTAAACAAACACCTAAGCTAAGAACACTAAATCTCATAGATAGACACTAAACATGTAACAATATTATTAAATGTTAAACAGGAAAGGAAACCTGTGCTTTATCTTCCGGTGTTTGTTCTTCTACGGTTCCAATTGTGGGGTTGACATCAGCTCGAGCGGTAAACTACTGCCATCTATTGCCACGGAGATGTACTGCAAGGGTTACGATGCCCTCCTGTGGAATTAGAACTTCACTGAACGTACCCCTTTAAATAAATTTCGTTGAAAAAATAATATTGGGGAGTCTAGTAATCATGAAAAATGTTTAAAGTAAGTTTATTTGTTATTTATTTGTTTTATTCTACACGCTGAACCATGCGTCCTATCAACTTTAGACAGACAGACAGCGGAGCTCCTTCTCCAACAGACTGTTACAGCTCCGCTGTCGAAGGGACAGATACAGGAAATAGTTCCTGCCACAAGCCATCGCACTGTACAACAGCTCACATCTGTCTGACAGAGACTCACAACTCTCTGCTGTATAGTTCTGTTTTAACACTCCATTACTCAGCACCTTAACTGTTTATTTATTATCCATTACCCAGCACCTTAACTGTTTTTTATTGTTTATATATTATATCTTAGGTTAATATACATTAACACTATTCTTTCTTATTTATTACAACCATCTGTATATTTTATATTTATTACCAGCTGCACATTTCACATTTCATATCTCATATTCTTAGGTTAGTCTCTATTGTATATTTTTAGTCTTTATTGTATATTTTTAGTCTTTATTGTATTTACTTCTGCATTTATTCTATTTCATGTGATTTTATTTTATGTTTCCATGCTGCTGTAACACAGGAATTTCCCAGTTTGGGATCAATAAAGTAATTCTTATCTTATCTTATCTTAACTTTGTCTCTTATGTAGCACCTCCTTCTTTCCTCATTCCTCTTTTCCTTGTCTTTTTTTTACCCCTCAACTCACATAACTAAACCATGACTCCTAACTATACTTTTTTTGAAACGTGGTCATTTTCTTACCGTCTATTTCACCATGTGAGAGAGTCCTGGACTACAAAGGAAAAACAAAGTTGTTTTTTTGTCCTGCTTTGTGTTATCCATACTGTATATTATAGTGCACTAACGTTTGTCTTCCTTGTATAGATAAAAAACAAAACAAATGCAAGTTGAACTTCACCTTCACTCCAACTTTATCAAACACATTTTGTCATGTCTGTAGCCAAGATGTCCTAAAAATACAGGGGCTCATATGTTTTTAAGAACAATTGTTAAAAAAAAACAGAAACAAGTTCAGATAGTTAGTGAGACATTCTGAGAATTCATAACACTGCATTAGTGATCTTGTTTTACATTTAATTCATTTAGTTTAGCAAAATATTGTGCTGAAATAGTTCACAAGACAACCTTAGATAACACTATATATATATATATAAACTTCAATGGAATTTTTGCTGATATAATAAATACATTGTGGCACGTCAGCAATAAATGCACTTCATATAATAAGACACCTGTACCTTGTCAAAATCAGCATGTTTCACCCTGCAGTTTGTTTGCTACTGCTGGGAGTGCAACTTTTACAATATAGTAGGTACAGGAGTACAACACATAAGTGGGTAGAAAGAAAAATATGTTTGGCAATCTATGGGCAAAATTTCATATCAATTCCAAGCTCAAGGTCTTTTTCTTAGGTGACATTTTATTATTGACACTCCAGGACTGTCTCGTGTGGCAAGAAAGCATTGAAAAAAATGTTTCTTTTACAATTGTTACACCATTCAACAGAGACTTTATTTCCAGTTCAGCAAATAATTTACTGCCTTCAAAATATTATCATATATAAAGTAAAGAAATGCTACTGATGATGAGAGAAGAATTAAGTCTACAAAGCAAGAGTATCCAAGACCCTTCATTTTGGCACAGTGAATGAGACTAAATTCACTGTTCAAACAATCTGTAATAAATAAATACGTAATGCATTACAGCAAGCAGCCAAGTTTGTACTTTTTCATCAACATATTGCATACAACATCAAATCTGATAACAATGATAACTGTCAATAACTAGAATGATAATGGCAAGATTTAGCAGAAGCAATATAATTTACAATCAGTGCATGCTTTAAGCATAATGACATTCATGTCCTCGCCTTTTCTTATGTGTCATGTGACATTGTGTGAAAATGCACTCCAGAAACAGCAAAGAATAAAATCAAACACTGTCTTTGTAAACACTATGGCACTAAGAGATGAAACACTTATGGACATTAAATTATTTCACATTGTATTTTGGCACTGGATTTCCATTATGTATATATAATGAAAATATATAACCTTCCGGCACCACGTATAAGTGAATTTTTGTATATCAGCCTCAGTCAATATAAGTCAACTATTTACATTCAATTTGTGTATGTTTATTACATAAAGAAATACAGAGCAAAGAAGGTTGAAAATGACTACTGATCTGAACTTTTGATCATTGTTGAATAAAATAAAAAATCATCTTTCCCCTTTAATATGTTTCGATACATAACATGAGCCCCATTAAAATTGAAGAAAACCATTCAGTATACAGTGACTTTTACCTCTGATTGTAGCAAATAAAGTATTGCCAAGATTTCTAACGATTTGGCCTCATAACAATTCATTAAACATATCCTTCACCCATTTCCGTCTCCTGCTCTCACTTCTCCCACACTGCAATTTTCCTCTTTGCCAGTAATTCCTTACCCTTAATAAGGCACCAGTCTGAATGACAGAGAAAGTTGGACCATCAAGGACAATCCATAATTTGTGGGCACTAACAAATCTAAAATAAAACACTCAACACAAAATGAGAGTTAAAGCCATGGTAAAATCGAACATAATAATAAAAAAATAAAAAAAAACGATGAATTGAGGCCATACAAGAGCAAGGGATTTGTTTAGCAGAAGAACTGAATGTGGTGGTTTTCAGCCCTCCTCAAGACATTTTCCTCCTCAGATGGAGACTTCATATTCCCGTGTATCCTGTGATCAAAGTGAGAATAAAATCAAAACAAACAAACTCAAATGATGAGGAATAAGACAGACCCAATTCTTTATGGATCAATAGCTTCACACTCACCCCTGCCTCATAAAGAGGATTGTTGAAATCCGACTCGACTGTGATGGGACTGTAGGAGTGTGTGTGAGACAGAGACTTCCAGAACAGAGGCTTCCACTCTAGTCTGCATATGCTGAGGGTGAGAAAGAAAAGGAGAGTTGTTTTGACGCAGAAGCTCCTGAACTGAATATTTACATGATTGTACAATGAAGCAACAGTTCAGCTGACGAAAATAAAATAAAATAAAATAAAATAAAATAAAATAGTGCATTGGAACAATCAAGCCACTGTACTGAATAACCACTGTGTTCAGGTTACAGCTAAAGTAAAGCCTATTTACGCCAGGATAGAAAAAAAAAATACTTTTCAACTTAGAAGCTCATAATCATGAGATAAAAACTCAAAATTTCAACTTTGGTAAGTCATAACTATAACGCAACAGTTTGACATGGGCCTTTTTTCTCATAATTATGAATTTCAGTCTGAGAAAAAAGAGTTTTTATCCCATAATTATGACTTTCCAAACTCAAAATTCTGAGTTTTTAACCTCAATTATTTATCTATTACAGAGTTTATTTTTCCTATCCTGCTGAAAATGGGCTTGCAAAAAATTCAAATGAGTCAATACTTACTTTGTATAGTACATGTAAATTCCTCCAATCAAGAGGATGACCAGGATGATCGGCAGAATTATTGCCAAGGCAATGTTCTCACTCAAGATCTGATGCGAGGGCTCGAAGGACTGGGACACTGAAACAGTCCAAGTGTAGCACGCCGTCGGGTCAGTTATGATTTTTGTTTTTCATGCACTTCAGGTTACACCGCAAATGAACACTCACACTAATACTAGTACTAATACTAATCTAGAGAAACCTCGATCCTTTTGTTGTCTCTAAAAAGTGAGAGTTTTAGGTAGGATAGAAGATAAGGGGAAACAATACAATAAAATACAATAAACAACCTTCACCGCTTCAGGGTTGAATATTTACAATAAAAGATTTGCGCAAAATTAAGATTTACTAATCAACATTACTGTAATTACAGAAAATGGAAAATGACATTTGCATTATTTCATTTGAAGGTGAGGATGACTCTTATACGCACGTTATATTTTCACTTATTTAAAGCTTCAAAACAGACAGATGACTCATTAAAATGAATTAACTAATTATTATCAAATTAAATATAAACAAAATGTTATAAATACTAACTAATACTAATACCAATACTAATAAATATTAACAGCTGTTGATTTAATATGAACTAATTAAAGTTGAACTGTTGTCTTATTGTTCCAAATCCAAACATTTTGTTTGTTCTTTGATTAATTTCTGCTTTTTTTGCTTTTAGTTTTGTAACAGGTCTATAAACGTGTCTACAAATATTGGCTCACTTGCTGATATCTGCATATGAAGTAAATATGATATCTGACGAATTATTTGACTAAATATTTGACAATGGAAAAGAGAAGACACCTTCTAGTTTGTGATCGTCCAGAAGCTCCTCATATGCCACTGAGTGAAACAGAGAAATGACAGAGGACATGTTATACCTTTCAGAAAAAAGAAAAGAAAACACAGCTTATCTGCTGTGTGCCAACTTCCTAGCATTTATTTCTTGCTTAACTAACATCTCAACTACAACAATCATTAATCTTTGCTACAATTTAATAGAATAAGTTTGACTGAATCATTGGATACCAAACATTTTTTCTGAATCATGTGACCAGTATCCATGAGCGTTTACATCAAAAGTGGGAACCTTTACCTTTGCAAAAGGGTGGTGGGCTGTTCCACTGTGATGGATGTCCTGGAACACAGCTAATAATGACCTCTCCAATGAGTTCATAGCCCTCGTAACAGAAGAAACGCAGAGTTTCTCCGGCTTGGTAGCTGTGTTTGTACAAAGTTTGGTAACCGTTGTCAGGGACGCCAGGGTTTGGGCACGGGTCATATTTTACTGTTTGGAGGGACACACAAAAACAGACTGAGGAAGTATGCAGTTTGTGTTATGAACACCAAGAAAAGACAACGAGAGGCGAGGATGGGACTTACGGACACACTTTGGGCTGCGGTCGCTCCATTTGGGTGTGCCAGTGTCTCGACCGTGGCAGGAGATTTGGCTGGGACCTTCCAGCTGATACCCCTGGTTACAAGAGAAACGCACCACAGTTCCCACCGCAAATCCCGTCTCGGGGCGCACTGAACGTGCTCCGTTGACCACCTCTCCTGGATCAGGACACTGCTGGACTGGGGGGAACACAGAGGGACACTTGCATGTAATATCAGCCTGCAAAAGGACTTCAGATAGATAAATAGATAGATAATCAAGTCATCCAGGAACTGATAATAACAACAACAAAACAACAACAACAACAACAAAAATATTGAAAAAAGTAGTATGGAATATATAACATAACACAATATAATATAATATAATATAATATACACATATATACACAGAGAGAGAGAGAGAGAGAGCATATATACACATACACATGGATACCTTGGCCGTCACTGTGTGAATGGGTGAACATGTGAGGTAGGTAGATAGATACTTTATTGATCCCAAAGGCAAAAAAAGTCATCCAGTAGCTAATAACAACATAACACTCAACAAAAACAACAAAAATAATTATAAAAGAAGATTAGAATATATAGAGCAGTATGATATAATAAATACAGCTCTGGAAAAAATTAAGAGACCACTGCAAAATTTTCAGTTTCTATAGTTTTACTATTTATAGGTATGTGTTTGAGTAAAATGAACCTTTTTGTTTTATTCCATGAACTACTGACAACATTTCTCCCAAATTCCAAATAAAAATATTATCATTCAATCTTATTTAACAAGGAAAAGTATAAAAACCACTGCTGTGGTCATCACTCTCCTCTTGCAATAGGACCAGCTGGACAGCAAAAACAGTGCTAGTAATACTTCAAAAGTAATTGAAATCAGAAATCAGAAAAGAGTTGAAAAGAAAAGTTTGAGTGAGGAAAAGAAGGGTTCAATTCTGGTTTTACTAGCAGAGGGATACAGTGAGCATCAGGTTGCTTCCATCCTTAAAAGTTCAAAGACAGCGGTCCATAAGAACAAGGTCAAGCAGTAGACATTGAGGATAACAAAGCTACAGACCGGCAGAGGGCGAAAACAATTCTCCACTGACCGGGATGACCGCCGACTCATTCGAATGTCACTCAACAACCTCAGGATGACATCAGGTCGCCTACAAAAAGAACGGCAAACGGAGCTGGGGCGAAGTGGACGGTGAGGACAGTTCGAAACTGGCTCCTAGGGGCAGGGCTGAAAAAAGCTAGAAAAAAGCCCTTCATCGATGAGAAGCAAAGAAGAGCCAGGCTGAGGTTTGCAAAAGACCATAAGGATTGGACCATAGAGGACTGGAGAAAGGTCATCTTCTCTGATGAGTCCAATTTTCATCTTTGCCCAACACCTGGTCGTCTATGGTTAGACGGAGACCTGGAGAGGCCTACAAGCCACAGTGTCTCGCGCCCACTGTGAAATTTGGTGGAGGATCGGTGATGATCTGGGAGTGCTTCAGCAAGGCTAGAATAGGGCAGATTGGTCTTTGAGAAGGACACGTGGATCAAACCACGTACAAGGTTATCCTGGAAGAACTCTTCCTTCCTTCTGCTCTAACAATGTTCCCCAACTCTTGAGGATTGGTTTGCCAGCAGGACAATGCTCCATGCCACACAGCCAGGTCAGTCAAGGTGTGGATGGAGGATCACCAGATCAAGACCCTGTCATGGCCAGCCCAATCTCCAGACCTGAACCCCATTGAAAACCTCTGGAGTGCGATCCAGAGGAGGATGGATGGTCACGAGCCATCAAACAAAGCCGAGCTGTTTGAATTTTTGCTCCAGGAGTGGCATAAAGTCACAGCAATGTGAAAGACTGGTGGAGAGCACGCCAAGACGCATGAAAGCTGTGACTGAAAATCAGGGTTATTCCACCAAATATTGATTTCTGAACTCTTCCTAAGTTAAAACATTAGTATTGTGTTGTTTAAAAATGAATATGAACTCGTTTTTCTTTGCATTATTCGAGGTCTGAAAACACTGCATCTTTTTTGGTATTTTGACCAGTTGTAATTTTCTGCAAATAAATGCTCTAAGTGACAATATTTTATTTGGAATTTGAAAGAAATGTTGTCAGTAGTTTATAGAATAAAACAAAAATGTTTATTTTACTCAAACACATAACCTATAAATATTAAAACCAGAGAAACTGATAATTTTGCAGTGCGCTCTTCATTTTTTCCAGAGCTGTTTATATCCCAAAATATCAAACCTTTAACACAGGAGGGGGGGCTGCTGCTCCAAGAAAGGTCCCACTGGCAGGTGATGATGTCAGAGCCGCTGATGTCATATCCGGGCTGACACTGATACGTCAGCACGCTGCCTCTGACCGGGGACGAGTGGGATGAGCTGATCCAGCCAAACTCAATTTGAGGGAGGGTGGGGCAGGTGTCATTTGGCTCCACCTCTGCAGGACACACAAATAATCAGAAGTCATCTCTTCATCGGCTATGCTGGATGGGATTAATGTTTTCAAACAAACGGAAACAGACTGCACATGACATGTCTTCAAAAATGGAGATTCACAGTAGTTAAAGCATCATTTTAATGTAAGGGGGCAGTGAAAATCTTCCTAAGGAAAAGTCCCCGATGGAACGGATTTCCAGAAAGAAGCATCTCTCTCGCGATGATTTGCAATAATTCTGCACATGACTTCTTTTCTCATATATTTTCATTTTTCCATACTGCTTTTCATGCTGATTTGATGTGTTGCGTTACAGGAGAGTTTTTTTTCGTGGAATATAAGATTGACCGAATAGATAAATATTTATTTCATTGTGTTTTCTATTTTGAAAAATGTTTAATAAACTAATGTGAAGAATTAACTAAAATTTATGAATATTCAAATATGACTAGGCTCACCATCGCAGCTGGACAATTGTCAAGCTGATAAGATCCACGTTCCACGTTGCTCATTAAGAACGGTGATCGATTGCTTTGGACTGATTTGTTGTGCTCATACATGCCAACACATTCAAATTCCAGTCATTTCTGCGCGGAGTCTGTACTTACCACGGTAATGAATGAGGAATCCCTGACTTAGAATGAAACTGCAATCATCTGGATCACTTTGGAACTGAATGGTGACTTCTGACCCCCCAGATACGACCTGGAAGCGCTCTCTGGAGCCCAGGTATTGGCCAATCACATGAGACATGAGATCACGGCCATCAAAGACAGTCAGCACATCGGTGTGGCGGATGTTCAAGCTTGAATGGAGAAAAGGACACGATGAAAAAGAGAAATTTCACTTCAGAGAGATTGTATCATACATTTGCGATCACTTTTTTTTTATTTGTATTTATATGTTAAACACATTTACAAATCAATTTGTTTTGACAAAAGTATGTAGTGAGTTCAAAGTCGCTTGTACACGACATATTAAGTTTAATTAATTGAGCTAGAAAAGTCGGATCAAATAGGAGGAACATGCAGCGTGTTTACCACCACACCATGATGCTGGTTTATTTATACTGTTGATTTATAATTATGAAATATTTGGAACTTCAAAGGAGTCAAATACATGCTGCTGTCAGCATTCCTGGAGCAATTGTCCTCCCAATTAATTGGAAACCCTCTTTTGTTAGCCACTTGTAATAAAACCTGCAGTCAACAGCATTATCACTGTACTACAATAGATCCTGATAACACAGTTAAACACAGTTATGTAATACATCAACAAAGATGCAAAACGTATGTGATGTCTCATTAAGGAAAGAAGTAAAAGTAAATAAATAATAAATAAGACTCACATCTGTACATCCAGTTCGATGCGTTTCTCATCGTTTCCGTGGATCTGCCATACACAGTCCAGGCCCTTGGAGTAACTCTGGGGCCAATCAGGAGAGAGAATGGTACCCGCATTCTCGGTCAGCTCCCCTCCACACAGAGCTTACGGAGCACAGGAGAGGAGTAAATGTAGTGGGAGAGTCAAATTAACAGGTATAGAGAAGGAGAAATGTTTACAAGAATTCACTGCCTGCATCTTACAGCCCAACTCAACCAAACTAGTTACAAGTTTTTATGGTAAGTTATGGACAGTAAATTTCCCTCGTTTTAGCCTTTGCTCACGCTTATGCACTACTGCACCTCTTTTAAGATGTTTTTAAGTCATTTTATGCATTATATCTTCTCTGTCTGTATTCTGTCTTTTACCCTTATTTTATTTGATGTATTTTCACTTTAATTTCATCTGAATTTTCAAAAGCTTTTATTTTCCATCTTCTGATAATGTTATTGTAAGGGAAAATTTAAAATGTGATATAAGCTCAATTTAGCTCTCTAACTAGGAAATGTACTCTGTGATTCCTGAAGTCTATGAATCGATTTCACTCTCAGTTTTGTTTGCCGTATTGCTGGAAAAAACAAGTTTGCCTGTCCAAAGTCGAGACCACGTCTGACTGTACAGTACAGTCAGTCCATAATACAGAACATGTTATGTAAAATGTTTGTTCAAGTGCATCTCTGTCAGCCAGGCTCCGTGTATAAAACGTCGCTGAACATAGATGCGCTTGGTCAGACTTTCTTGATCCTACAAGGGTGAAAGTATCTGTCCCTATTCAGCTGAATCGCATGTTTTCACTCTGTGACTCTGATACTTTGCTCTTCTGTTGAATAACTATCTTTTAATTTGAATTCTCCATATTAATGACAGACCAGCTTGAACATTTTCATTTATCACCAGGAAATTACACTCATTTCCACCACAGTTAAATAAGGTTTTTCTGTTCATTTTATTTCAGGTCTATGTGAAGCACACAGTAATTTCCTTGCTTTGAGTTGAGTTGCATTTCCTCTATGAAACGTGCTATACAACTAACTTATTATTATTATTATTATCATCATTATTATTAAATTCCCTGAGACAGCCAACCTGTTCTTCTTACCAACCTCTAACGTTTCCTACTGGTGGAGTAGTGCAGTGACTCACCTTTCACCAACCCAACACCTCCCTGAGTGACTTCTGGTCTGAGCAGCAGCGCCATACGGCATTGCAAATTCAATCATTCAGTCTTTTCAACACTGCACCGGAACGACAACACTTCCATACTCCTTTCAGTCTACATGACACGCCAGCAGGTGACACAGTCATGGTGGCTTCATCTTCATGCTGCAACATCTCAGTTTGACGGTTACTTGTTCATCTTTCAATATAATTTAACTGGATTCCTAACCTGAGTGAATGACTTTCTGTCTTCATACATACAAAATCATCAAAGTCTGACTACAGCGTTCATGTTTGTTTTTTTACAGGATTACGTCTATTTTAGACGTCAAAGTTAGTTTAAAGACGCTTTACAATGTTTGCCTCGAATTCACCCATTCAAACACACATTCACACACCGACAGCCCGGGTAAACAGGCAAGGCGGAGCACTTTTGTGAGTGTAGAGGGCGCCATGAACACTCAGGGAAAAAGATATATCACTGATAACACACCACTCTAAATTTCTAGAAGTGACTCGAGTTTGCAGTTTCATTGCCATGTCATTATAGTTTTGAGTGTTCACAGCGCCCTCTTCGCCCACCGTGTGACCTGTAAACGCAATTTGACGTGCAAGCAAGCATCTATAGATAAATACAGAATTGCTCCAGATTTATTTTGCTATTATTAGAGAATCATCGTGTAAACCTACCTCTGCATACAGGCTCACTGTCATTCCAGTGAGGGTTGCTGGGGTCAACACACTCAATGGTCCCTGCCCCTTGTTCCATGACAAAGCCTGGAGAGCAGGTGAAGGTAACCGTGGTACCCAGCTGATACGTGAGGTCACTGCTGCTGAAATTCCCATGAGGCATGTAGGGCTCCCAGCAATGCTCATCGTCAAAAGCTATTAAAACAGGAGCCGAGAAAACAAACGTGACGCCCAAAATATTTCTCCAACGGATGTAAGAGACATCATTTAAAAATACTAAATGTTCTACACGATGATTTTGTTGCAAATGTTGTTAGTTTTAGTAATTTTTGAAGAAGCAGATATCATCCTTAATGAAAATAGGCAAAAGTTAAATGAATGTAGCTTTTCAATTTGGATCTGGACGTCCAATAGCTCAAACCCGCGAGGCAGGAAAAGGATAAAGTGGTATAAAAGCATAAAAAGCCTTAGCTCTGAGCATCTCCAAAGTCTGAAATAAATCCCAGCGGAGTGCGGGCAGACTGGGAGCTCTTACATGCTTCATTATGCTGCAGTTAAACACAACAAAGAAGAAGACTCCCTCAAATCCATTTGTAGCCTCTTTGTGTTTAAAATTCTTGGCTGCTTCTGATTTTTCTATTTCTCAAATTAACAGATCAAATCTAAAGTCTTCTATAGGTCGGATGCTGACCCAGGTTTCATATATTATACATAAATGAGGTTAGGGCATGCAGTTCCCCTGCAATGTTTTTGCTGAATATGAAAAAGAGGCTCAGACAAAGGAAAGGATGTAAAGCAAGTAATTCTGCTCACCTTCATATCGCAGAGCCAGCAGCAGAGGGATGGCAGAGGAATCGGCCGTGAGCTCCAAGTACAGCGTGGCGCCCTCGCTCAGCAACCCACGTTCGGGGACGTCATCCAGGTCCGAGTCAAAGAGTGGTGGAGACAGAGAATTGTTTCCACTGCGCACCACTAACCTACGTGGGGGAAAACACAGAGAAAAATCTGTACCCGATTAATCAGAAACTTTGTGATACAGGAAGTAGTGGAGACGCACACATGACGTACTTGTCATCGTCTTCATCCAGTGCAATCCTCTCAAAGTAAAGGTGGAGTCTGTGTCCTTCCTTGGCTTCTATTAACCAATGGCAGCTCAGGTTATTTCCATTACTGTGGTTGCTGACAGATGGCGGTGGAGGTGAAAGAATGCGACCCACCGTTGCATTACGAATCCACCCTCCGCAAGACACGGCTATCGAAAAACAGCTCGTTTATTCCCCAAAAATATCATGACAAAAATCACTACAACTACTCGACTTCAGTAGAATTATTTTTCAGTATGGATCTGATTGTGTATATGTGGAACTGACCAACACACTGAGGCTCAGGAGTGCTCCAATGTGGACGCGTTGCATTGACGCAGGTTGCCACCTCATGGCCACGAACCTGGAAGCCTGCGTCACAGTGGAAGTGGGCCTGGCCTCCTGGATGGATGTCTGTCACGGTCACTCCGCCCCCCTCAGGAGACAGAGGGAACGGGCAGGACAGCAGGAAGGCTATTAATATTAAAATAACAAAGGAATGGTGAAATTATCAAATCAAAAACAAACAGGTGGGTTAAAAACATAATAAATCTAATGTCATAGTCAGCTGATCTTGGATTCAATCTTCCACCTGATAGCACATCTGGCACAGTGTTAACTTCTTATCACGTTCACATCGAGAATTAATCATTCGGACAGGAAATAGTGCTGACTGTAGTTGTCAAAGTCCAGGTGGTAATTATAACAGGTGTGCATCGTCTGCATACAGGTTGATTTTATGTGTTATCCTACTGGTGCGGGTGGCTAATATTGATGTTTTGGCATATTGCTGCTGCTAATAGTTTGATAAAAAGTGAAAATAGTGAGGATGAGAACGGACATCCTTGTCTGATGCCTCTATGGAGTGTGACGTTTTTTGAGAATAAGTTCTTTGTCATGATAACTGCCCTTGGTTTATTGTAGCAATGCTTTTCTCCATAGTATAAATAACTGGCCAAAACAAAAAAAAGAAAAAGAGATTTATCATGTATTTGTATATCTATGTCTTTGATTTGATTCATGTTATACTGAGGAGTAAATAAGGAGTACAAGGCTGAAATATTTACCTTGATAGTGGAGACTGAACGTGCCGTGGTCGGTCTGCCGTAGACTGCGATAGTGAATGTACACCTGATTGGTTGAACTGCGAATCACCTGACCCTCCTTCATGAGGGTCTCGTTGGCGAGCAGCTCTGGCCCCAAACCTCCGTACCCCGTGATGGTCAGAAACTCTTCCTTAGACAGGTTCACCTTCTTCACCTACAGAGACAACAATGGTGCCAGCTGTGATAAGCAAGGGAACTATGTCCATTTCCATAACTGGAGATTTATTTATTTATATCGTTTTTTTGTTATTTTTTATGTGTTGGCCACATTTTACACGCATCAAGTTTAACCCCTTACAGTTTAAGTACACTTTAAGTAAAAGTACAATTTGTTCGCCCAGTGGCTCATCGGTTAAGAGCACATACCCCGTAACACAGTGGCGCTGATTCTATTCTGGATTCTCTTTGCTGCATATCATCCCTGTCATTTACTGTAACTATTACAACGAAGCAGAAAAGCCCCAAAAAAAGTCTTAAAAAAACAAAAGTATCTAGCACTTTGTGTATATTTAATGGGACTTTTACCATTACTTAACAATTAATAATTAAATGTTACTTGTCAAAAAGGCATAGAAAATCTCAGGATAAAATCCTTCATAGGTACCTTTAGTTCTTAGGCTTTTAGTTTGTGGAGTTTAAATCTCCCTTCATGTCTTTTAGTTGTAGATGTAGTGTTTATCTAATACAGATTTTACCCAGCTTGCGTCCTGATTTATTCGGTATCTTTGAAAGCTTTGTGAAGATGAACCCATTGGTGGTTATCTCAGGGTTGAATAACTGCACTGCATTAGCTGTTAACTTACATTGACTGTCTTTCTTTCGGCAACTCTATTTGACAACGAAAATGCAATTGCTGCATCTTTGCTCAATTTAACATATAAGAAATAAATAAATTCAAGTACTGATAAAAAATTGAAGCTCTTCACAGCATACATCACTAAGCAACAAATCTCAGCTCAAATAAAATTTCCTTGTGTCACCATGGCCATCTAGAGAGCCAAATTTGTTTGTATGGTAACCCAATTTTACAACTTACTTTATTAAATTCCTTCTCTACGTTAGACTTACTCTGTCTGGCTCATCAGAAGTTTTTCTTGCTTCCAAAGCGCCATTATGACTAACAGTGACATCATTTCCTGCTTATTGCTTACAAGGCACAATACCTGAATTTCCACACCGTAGCCCGGATAGACGGTGACGCTGTACGTGCATTCCAGAGGGGAAAACGAAGGTGAAGACACAGGATCTGGTGACTCCACAATATCCTCCATCGCTGACAGTGTAGCATTGCATTGTACTGTGAATACAAAGAGGAAGAAAAGTCAGTGTGAGGATAAACACTAAGAAAGGAGAAATTTGTGCTTTGCTCAAGAGCATCTTGGCAGCTGTGGAGTGAGAAGACGACAATGATGCGGATTTTTGTCTCTGATATTTTCGTAGATACTCAGGGGAGTTTTAGGACTCGACAGCATCCGGCATAGAGTTTGATCACAGCCATATGGTGGAAATAGGATGCGATACATAAGAATGCATTATCCCTGAATTTGTTAGGTTGAAAATTAACGAGATGACCATGTCATTGATAAAATGCTACATTATAATTATATCAGTTTGATCCTTTAGGGCCAAATATTATAAGATGTCATTTTACCGTTAACGTGCAAATGCATGTAGACATTCAGACTATGACAGGATGAGGAAAAGGAGCTGCAACAAGAGATAAATACACGGAGAAATCAGCTGTCCAGTTGATTGACATGCATGTGTGCATTTTCTCACACCTGTTTTTTTATTTATTTATTTATTTATTTATTGTTACCATTTTGTCTTCTGTCATTTCATTCGAGCCAGTCTTTCTCTCCAGTCAACCATGTCTTGTCCCTCCCTCTTTTCCTCACATTGTCCTCCATTAGGCCCCATGCCGTCTGTTGTCACACATTCTCTTCCAGTTTATTTCTGAAGTCTCTCATTTGAAGCCATCGCAGTAACAATGTCCTTTCTTCCTCTGCCAGAACGTGTAACAGCTCTCTTTGCAAAACAGATTAATGTCGTCAGTGACTAAAGATGGCACGGATTCTTTTCTATACTGCTACATCTCTGTTTGTTATTGTTATTCTGTTTCATTAATCTGGCCAGGATGACACTGCTGACTGACTGATAATGATCTGTCAAATTAATACTTCCATTGCTGTCGTCGGCGTTTTTGAGCTTAATATCCATGCACCTAGGTGTATTCAGCTCCTGCGAGTGGTTAATTTTTTGTTCATGATTGTTTTTTGTAATTACTAAAAAGACAAAAAACACTTTGTTGGACATATTTGTCTTTATGCAGAAGTTATCAAGTGACAATGTGAAACAAACAAAGACATTAGATGCGAAGAGAAAATGTAGTGCCTGACAGTAGATACACCTCGGCCACACGTTTTGTGCAAAACATTACTGCTATCAATACAGCAACAGATGATGACAGACTTGTCAGACTTGTTTGAGTTAAATAAACATAATGAGCTGCTGGGATTGACTATCAGGTGCTTCTACGCACAATCTATTGTGATTTTATAATAAAAATAATAATAATAATAATAAGATTTATTGTATGGCAGCTTTCAGAAGT
>OMNV01029099.1:0-38514 GCA_900303265.1 Brotula barbata | reverse complement strand
ATTTTACAGGAGCAAAATTGAAAAAAAGGCAGAATCAAATAAAATAACAATAAAAAAGACCCTAAAAGTAAGAGAACTATAATATATATAGAATAAAAAATAAAAAAACAATTCATATTAATATCATATTGTTCAATCCCTATCTGTGCATTCCAAATAATAACAACGAAGACACACAGACCATGTGGTGATGATGGAACTAGAATCAGAGAGATTTCTCCTCAGGCTAATTGGTGATAATAATTTAAACAAATTACATGATTCACAAGTAGCATAACCAGGCCTGTTTTTGAGCAGCTCGGGAATCAGACAGACACCTGCGCCAGTGATTCAAATAAATATCAAAATATAACTTGGAAAATATTTTGACACCAAACACATTCAGCTGAGGAGATGCAAGAGACATCTGGGTGTTGAAAGTGCTCACACAACGCAGTGGCAATAATCTCTGGTTTTACAGGCAGCTGATTTATTTTTACACGTGAGGTACTAAAACATGGCTACCATCATAAGAACAAACATCTCGAAGTAGTTCGGGATGGTGAACTGAGGGCATCAACAGGAGTCCTGGAGTGCATCAGCAGCGGATATCTGGCCTCTTATGTGTTAAAAATATCCTGTGAAAAGAGTAAAATCAGCACTTTTGTAAAGCCAAATTCAAATAATTTACACATTGACTAAATTAATACCACTTTGTGATCAACAACATATTATTATTATTATAACCTAGTATCATACGGATATTTCTCTGTTCTTTCTGTTTAATGTAACTTACAATACTTGAGCTCTGTGTCCCCAAATGTTTTAATGCTGAATCCTGTAATTACTATAGAAACATGTTACATAGTTTGCTCAAACATACAGTAAGACCAGGGGCTATACAAGACCTGGTGCATATTTGACTGTTGACTCTTTGTTATAAAACAGATGCAAGTGTCAGATGTATGTACATCCAAGACAAATTTCGCTAACACAAGAATAAAGCATCTAAATCTAAACCTTAGTCACCATTTCTGGCTATATTACCTTATGCCACAAACATTGTAGAGACTAAATCAAAATCAAATCGACACACTTGACACTGATTGTGTCACAGAATGACTCCTCACTTCTACAGCTAGGTAACTATGTTATGCTATGTTAAGCTATCTAACTATGCAACAGCTAGCTACAAACAGCATCAACGATAAATTACCTCAGTATTTTATTTTAAAGAAGATTTGCATGTAGTTACCTTTCACCAAGAAGAAAATTTGGTCATCCACTTGAGGGCTTCGGAATTATCGTCCAAGCTTTTCCACGCACTGAACCACGACCACATCAAACAGGTAAACGAGCGAAACGCTGAGCGAGTCGACAGGAGGCCATTGTAAGGTACCTGGTACGTGCATTGTGGTGATGGTGGTTGTCGTGATGAGAGTAGTTGTCGTCTCCTCTTCGACAGGCAGTGAGGACATCCGATTCCTCGATCCCATCGGAGAGGATGAGCTTAACACGGTGGTGAGAAGCCCTGGTGATAGGACCGTCGCTGTTGCCTCGGTCTGGCCGAGCCCAGGTACCGCCTGTGTGGGGTTGGTAGTGGTACCTGCAGAGTCCATAGCTATACTTAAAAGTGCCATTACAAATCATCTGGCTATATTACAGCTACGTCCACGCTGCGTTAGTGCCCAACCGATATATCGGTTTGCCGATTTTATCAGCCGATGTTGGCTTTTGCAGATACATCGGCGTGTGTACATTGGCCGATGTGTTCCAAAATAAAAACTTTGTTTTTAAGGCAGAAAAAGCGATCTGTTCATATAAGTTTTAATTTGTGCGTTTTTATTTTAAGAACTGAACAGTAAAGTGAAGTAAAACGTAAGATATCTTTGCTGCAAGTGTTTGATAAACACATTTGAGGGCTCGTTGCAAAACATGTGTGTTTATGCATTTGTTCTGTAATTTGTATATGATATCGGTCAATATAGGAATATTGGAAACTTGAGGCTGCACACTGCAGGGTGAATGTAACCCATATCTGCCAAATCCGATTTCTTTCTGATCAATGTGGACACCAACATCAGATTTTATCCAATCAGATTGAAGCCACTCCCATCTGTGGTCCTAGACTGGACGCATTTCTGATCTGTAGCCATGTGTCATCAATGAGTACGGTCCGATCTGAAGAAATAAATGAACTACAACCGGTGCTGTTTCTGTTATTGCACATGTGACATTGTTTTGGTAATATGTGCATGCGGGAAGGCCACGAGGGTGAATCCAAACATCCCGAGCAAAAAGGGAGTGGAAAAATCAAGCATTTCACCTTGTAGTGTGAAAGTAGCCTAAACCACGCAGATGTTACTACACCTGTGTCTGTAGAAGCACGTCCAAGGTATTCCTTACTCTGCAGGGCAGCGTGGATCAGGTCGCCCAGCGGGTATGAGTCTGGGGTTGAGGTTGGCGGAGTATCAGGCTCAGGAGTCATGAAGCTCATCCCTAGTGTATGTCATGACAATATGAAAACCAACCCGATTAGGTGGACATGATCAGCAAACGCTTCCATTCGTCCATCCACATTCATTCCACGCACGCACAGTTACCTGAAGCGAGGTGGATCGTGGTGACAGACAGCATCACAGCGAGAAGTGAGAACCCCATGACTTTGGATGAGACGGAACGAGCTGAGAGGGTGGACGAGAGCAGAGTCTTATTGTACACTCACATCAGGATGTGTTACTGTGGAGTTGACACTTGAAAGGCCAGGAAGAACCCATGCAGCTCGCATCTTCAAGTGACATTATGAGACACAGCATTTATGTTTACATCACACAGGCCACGATGACTCGGAGGTGAGATTGTCAAATCTCTGCTCCGTCAGTATGGGTGACTATCCACTCAGTTTACACGACGTACACCTTCCACCATCCATACGAAGGGTGCCGTTTTGGGAACCCGACATACGGTTAAATGTTCTACCTTTCTCCCCCAAGTCTGCAACATGCCCGAAAATGCGCTACTCCAAAATTCACCACAGGGCGCGAAAACCTCACTGGCACATTATCTGTAAGCTTGATTATATCATCAATGTGCCGGTGAGGATGCGTTCATAATAAAGCTCCGCCGTTAACCGAGGCGTTTCCTCGGTGAAAATGCCACGGCCGTGTGTGATAAAATGAGGGGGGGCACATAAGGCAGCGTCCCCGGCCCTGTTTGTGCGGACGACGATTGTTTTAAGCATCAGTCATCATGTGTGTGTGTGTGTGAGCTCCGGTCATGTCGGAGAGGATAAAATGCGGCTGCCGCTTACCTTTGTCTTCCTGCTGCGGTGTTTTTGTCGGGGTGTATCCTGTTGAACACGGCAGGGTCGGCGCAGATGAGATGCCCCTACCTGCTGACCGTGTGTTGACGCATTCGGCTATGATGTGAGGGCATTTGTCTTGGCGCTCTCGGCTGCGCCCTAGTGGCCGCATGCCGTCATTGCACCGGTGAGCAGCTTCTCTCTCTCCCCCTCCCCCGCCACATTTCGGTGTGTGAGCGCCGGAGGAGCTGTCCAACAGCACGGCGCTGAAATATCTGCCCGCTAAATCAAGGTAACGAAGTGTGAGGCGTTTGCTGAATGTTTGTTGTGCCTCGTTTGAAGGCCTGCATGTCCCTGCATGGGGTTTCCAGTCATGGGTGGTGGAGGCTTTTGCGCTAACGTGGGATGCGGAGATTCAACATGGGGGCTGATGCGGTGCACAGCAAAGATCAAATGAAACCTCTTGAGATGAGGAAAACGACGGTGAGGGGATTTCTGGAGTTCTTTCCAGCAGACATGAAACCAATCCGTGGGAATGATGCCGTTAGGAAAGAGCGCACACGAATGGCCACTCTATGGCTGTGACGAAAGTGCTGATGATACCGATAAACCGATAAACAATATCCAGGGGGATTACATGTATTCAAAAATACAGGTACAGCTGTCAGAGGTCAATCATAAATTGTCAATTATAAAAAATACTCGATTATAAATTATGGGGTTGCTGATTGATTTTACTTGCAGATGTAACTTTTAGATCTGAAAATATGATCTCCTCCTACAAAATTTAATACAGTGCCTTCATTCAGACCCCCCTCACTTTTTCCACATTTTATTATATTACAGCTTTACTGTAAAATAGTTTGAATTCATTTTTCCTCACAATTCCCCAGAATGGCAAAGTGAGAACAAAATTGTAGTTTTTTTGCAAATCTATTATAAACAAAAACAAGAAGTATATTTACATAAAACAAATGAGAATATATATTCACATTTAAAGTAGAATTAAGTTTTATTTTCAAAATTGTACTGTACTACTTTGATTTCCCCATGTTTAACAGCCAGTTCTCTCAAAATAAATATGTGTGCAAGAATAAAATAAATCCCACACATCCATTCTTTAATTTTTGACTTCTATTTCTACTCTGTTTTGGAGGTGTTTGAGATCGGAGCTTCACTTTTTTTAGCGCATGTTTGAGACTAAAACAAATGTAAAACTTGAAGAAACGTTTAAATTAAATGCAAACAATAACTCAAAGGGCTCAAAAATTGAACAGTGTTGTTTTGAGTAATAAACGTGTTATTAAATAACTTTATTAAGTGTGAATTTAAGTATTTAAGATAAGGAAAAGCAGTTAACAAACCTATCTCAATTACATCAAACTTTTCCAAAGTAAATTAGAATATTATCTTCAAACTTCATGTTCTCAACATTCAAAATATTCCACAATTATAATTTAATCATACATCTTTTACATTAAATTAACTGGATATATCAAAGATGGCAAAAGCAAGATAGCTGATCAGGATTGCAATATCAAGGTTTCCCTATAGTTCTGTTTTATTACTTATTACTTTTACTTTCTATTACACAGCAGAAAGCATTTACATCCATCTAAAGTGAAATTATGCCACTATGAACACAATATGAACATGCACGTGATGGATTGCAGTCAGTGTGTCAAAACAACTTAAACTAAATTGATGTGCTGTCGTGGTGATTTCCAGCAAAACTCTGATTATAAAATCTGATTGTAAGCAAAACTTTATTATAAAATGTATTTTGTCCTGTGTAAGGAACCTAAAAAAAAGGGAAAAAATGGAAAAAGCAATGTTATAACTATATCATTAGTAGTAGTAGTAGTAGTAGTAGTAGTAGTAGTAATATTGGCACTAGTACTCTGCTGTATTATAGATAAGAAAAAAAGTAATTATTTTGTTACTTTACACCACTACAAAGCATAAAACTTAAATTAAAATTAATATATAGAATGTAACATTGAAATCAGTTTTTAAAAGTCAGTGCTGCTGTTAATGTAAGGTCAGTCATATAGATGAGGTACAAAACAGATAAAATGATAGCAGAAAAAAAAAATATGTTCATGAAGTCAAATATGTCGGCAAAGAAAGCATGTTGGAAGTTTCCAGTGGTAAGTGTGTTGATTGTTGGTAAAGATGAAAGTTTGCTTTGTATAGCCCTTTATGACAAATAAAATCACAATGAACAGAGAACTCCAAGCTAACAGTCAGTATCGAAAATGTAAGAAAGCTTTTATTATCTCGTCATGTTCAACTTTTTGTGTAATTTGTTGCAATATTTACTTTTTCTGGAACCAAGAGGTTCAAAGGCGGGCCTTACCTGAGTCTGTGCCCTGAACCAAAAGGTCAGGGGCTCCGTGATGGACTGATGACCTGTCCTCAATTAGGTCAAGTGTACGCTGGGATGGCCATCAACTGTTTATGGGCCCCGAGTCCTTCTCCTCCACTTTCACTTGACTTTGCTGAACCTGAAAAATCAAATTGAAAGAAAGAAAAAGTCTCTTTGTGAATTTTGTTTACTCCTAAATATAAATGATCACAGTCTTTTTTTACTTCACTCTTAGTGTCTAAAGGATGCACTGGTCAATGAACCCCCTGCCATTGCCCTCATACGTCGAGTTGGGTGTCCATTCGCTAAGTGGTCTCCTCTGGACTTTCCTGCTTCTGTTTCTGTGGCACTGTTATCGAATGGGCTCCGACCTGCCCATCCCAGGGCACACACACGCTGGAAAGCTCAAGTCGGGATCAAGGCGGGCCATGCTGTCCCGTGGCGGGAGCTGTCTTGGAACTAAGTGCAGTGCACGATCCAAACTGTCCAGCAGCGATCAAATGACTCCATTTATTTCCATGGAGACAGAGGAGGATGAGGAGCAGGGACAGGGCTACCTCACTCCGGTGCTGAGTCATGCCTTGTTCCCAGCTCAGGCATCTGCAGAAGCCAAGAAACTGTATGCAGCACTGCAAGAGTACGCCAAGCGCTACAGCTGGGTGGGCATGGGCCGCATTCATAAGGGGCTCCGTGAGCAGGTAGGACGTTTTTTCCATGCAGTCTGTGTAGGCTGGTGCCATCATACAATACTGCAGGTGTACACGGCGTACATGCAATTCTGCACTATAATTTTCTCTCTGTTGGCAGATTTGATTCACTGAATGCTTAAGCTGATAACAAACACTTTTCTTCAGGCATAAACTTGCCCAGAATGATGTGAAAGACTAATCAGAATAAAACATTCTGATCACAAAAATCGATGTTCAAGCTGATTGGTGGGAAAGGGAAGACACACTCCACATCAGGTCCATATAAAACATATATAAACACATAGGTACATAGAGTATTAAACGTGTATAAACCCAGAGGCACATAAGAAAAATGTATATAAACACAGAGGTACCTACAAAATGTATTTAAACACATAGGTAGATATTAAACATATGTAAACACAGAGGTACATATATAATCACATGTGTTGATATACATAAACACATACGTATTAAACATACATGAAAACATATTTAGATATAAACACATAAGTACATATTAAATATATATAAACACATGTAAAACTTGGCTTACTAAAAAACCTTGGACATGCAAATTTTCCTTTCAAATCATATAACATGATACATCTGTATGGAGGAGGATCATGGCTTAGTTTTAACAAAAAGTATTCTGTTTTTTTCTCCAGATTAAAATCAGGTCTAAAAAAAGAAGCAGCATTCTGTCCTTGAAATCCAAATTCTGCAATTAAAGTCTGAATTCAGACCTTTTTTTTTTTTTTTTTTTTTTTTTTTTTTTATTTTTTTTTTTTTTTTTTTTTTTTTTTTTACTATAATTCTGTTCCATATATCTTCTGTATGGGTATCTGAAGAAATAAGAAGACAAACAATGAATTAAATCCATCAAATACATAATAAAAAAGGCGTTAACTAAATTGAGAAAGTATTTTAGAAATGTGTTAATCAGTTCATCAATTTTCCCTGATGAATGTAGAAGTAAAACGTACTTACTGATGTAAACTGTGACAAACATTAATGGTGGATTCCTCTTTTTTCCTCTCAGGTCAAACTGAATGATCTGTCAGCTATACAGAAACCTCATCTGTTCTTCCTCCCAGACGTCCCAAGTGTTCCTTTCTTCCCCCGTGATGCGCATCGACATGACATTGAGGTGTTGGAAGCCAACTACCCTGTAATCCTGGCTGAGTTCCAGGCTGTGTACCAGAGGGGCATCGACTCAAAATTTGGCTGGACCTGTATGGGGCCTAAGGTAATAAAAAAAGATGTGCATTAAGCCACCGAGACTGTCATCATCAGCTTCAACATCGTCAGTCTCTGCTTGTGAGTTTATCTGTGATTCAGAATGAGGGGCTATAGCAGTGATGAGCTGAAATATACATTCTGTGTTGTATGAATCTTCAGGATGGGTCAAACTGTCATTTTTGTCCCATTAAAATGAATTCTGATACTGATATCAATTCAGAATCTGTTTCTTTTGAGTCACTCTGTCCACTCTGGTGTCTCCTCCAGGGCCAGGCAGTGTTTCCCTTGTACAGCGCAGGCGTCTGTGTGGCAGGAAACTGTCGTTCCTGTCCCTGCACCTACCGAACGCTTCTCTCTCTCCGCACATTTATCAACAGCAACTCCTTGGGATCTGCTGGATTCTGGCTTTTGGGCCCCGGGGCCACACTGGGGAGCTCATATGGACCCACCAATACACGTCTGCGTTGTCACTTAGGTGAGTGCAAAAATGAAAAACGTCAGGCTGACATAATTCTTAAAATGTTCACCTAGCTGCACAATATCTCAATGCACTAGTAAATTTGAGTCATTTTTAATTTTATTCTATTTTATCTTACTTACTGTTTTCATTTTTTCATTTTCATTTAGTAGTAATTCCATCTTTAATGTTAATGCACTCCACATATAATATGATATTTTGATGTTTACGCTGAGTGTGCAGTGCTGCTAACTTTATTTGTGGTTTTCAGTACAATAGTTGGTGAAATGATTGCAGTCTGTGTATCGGTACTTTTTCAACATTTTCATCACATTTTAAAGATTATATTGATAACCTTGATCAGTTGGGTCACGATAATCGTGATATGAAGATTTCATACCGTTACCTCACTAATTGTAGGTGTGCAGACTTTAATGAGCTGTGGCTAATGAAGCATCTCACAGAAAAAGATAATAAATTGAAAGTTCAGTCATCACGTACTGCATTACAAAGTCACTATGATCACATAAGGAAGGAATATGATTCCACAAGGCCGTACTAACACATACAGACACCCGTGTGGGGCAAGGATGCACATTGGTCCTTTATTGATAGAAGTACAAACAGGCTGATTGATGAAGTAGTAGTGTTTAATGCGGCCATAGTAGAGATGAGTTAATCTGAAATTTTTTGTGCAATAAACAGCGTGCATAATACTTTATTGCTGTTGGGGTTGAGGTCCAGTCAACCCTCATGTTCTCATCCTCGCTGTGTTCCATGTAATGCATGCAGTGCCGGAGTGTAAGCGCCTCTTATTTGGGCGCTCACAATCTGTACAAGAGGTTCCAAAAGAGAAATTCCTCTTTGTAGGTCTGCAGACTCCTGCGAATTGTGAGTTGGTGGTGGGAGGTGAACCTCAGTGCTGGTCAGAGGGACACTGCCTCCTGGTGGATGACTCCTTCCTCCACACTGTCTCACACAAAGGTGGGTGTCCATGTGAATTATGTTATCAATTTGAACAATAAATACTTGATCACTGGTGAGCTTAAGGAAACCAAAGGCAAACATATTTATTTATGCCGCAAAATCCCAGCAGAGATGTGTCTTCATGGCAGAAAATGAGGGATGTTTTTGCTTCCGTAATTGCATAGAAAACCAAAGGAATTTGACATTTGTGTTTTTCAAAGGACCGCCGGATGCGGGGCCGCGGGTTATTCTGAGCGTGGATCTCTGGCATCCCAACGTGGCAGCAGCTGAGAGACAAGCTCTGGACTTCATGTTCAGCCCAGACCAATGAATTTGCACCTGCCCTACCAACACACAACATGCAGGGATGCCTTATCTTAGCCCTGCTGGTTGTCTGTCATCGATCTAAATGTTAACATCATTCCAGCCAATGAAACACTGTGCGAATCAAACCTAAGAATTATAAAAGCCATTCATCTTTCAATTGGTGTCAGATCCACCGGCTAGTTTCCTACCTGGAAGTGCCACGTGTGTGATTAAGTATAATGTTGGGAAATTAGATATTCCAAACAAGGAGACATTGGCTCATTTGGCATATTACGACCCAACATCACCTGAAAGCACAATAACACCCATCATAAACGGGTGTTTACTGTAAAACATAGCATCGTGACATCATATATTATACTGACGAATGCTCTTTGCATGTGAGACATATTTGTCACGATTCCTGGAGTTTGTTTTGTGCATGAGCTAACCTCCCTCCGGGAAGGGAAAGCCTCGCAAATCAGCTTTTGATGCTCCGTTTTGAAATTTAAACTGTGAATATATCAAAGTCGAGTACTTATAAATGGCCATATTTTTATTGTTGATTTCTGTTTTTGATGGCAAATATATTTTAACTTATATATACTGTGATTCTTGTTCTCTCCTGTATCTTTGCATTTTGTTTACATATAATTTTATCTGTTCATTTGTATGAGAAAATGCATTTTTGTTGCTTTTTGGAGGCTTCAATACAGCATGCATGCATCAGGGTTTTTAGCGATTCTGTTTCACTCGGAATCCAACAAATAAACTGCTATACTCGGCATGACCGTAGCTTGACTTTAATGGAGGAGAGTTTTCACACAAACACCACAAAAATAAGTTGAAAGATACAAACAAAGTTGTATAATGTTCACCATACTAGAAAAGGGGAAAGCAATTTCCAAAAAGACACTGACTTGCATGTGCAGTAGTACTGGTGCTGCACTGATTATAATATGTATAAAGACATATTGGATGAAAAAATATAGTACAAGGATATCATTAGTAGTATTTACAGACTCAAATGAGCAGACCTGTTTTTTCCCTTGCCTGATACCTCTTAGCTACACACATAAAATGGGGGCGGGGTCAAAAAGATCAATTTCAACTGATTGTTGGTAGAATCCACATCAGGTACATCTAAAACTTGGCTTATCAAGCAAATCTTGGACATCGATATTTTCTTTTTAGACTTTACATAGATACATCTTTACAGTGGAGGATTATGGCCAAGTCAAAAAACAACAACAACATGCTGAGTGTTTTCTCCAAATTCAGAGGTTAAAGGTCAGGTCAAAAAAAAAAAATCCTGTGATTTAAATCTAAATTCTGACATTTTGACCCATAGAATTCTAATAATTTATATAGAATAGATTAATGTCTAAATTCTGGCCTTTTTTTTAGTTCTGACTTTATTCTCAGAACAATTTTTATTATTTATCAATTTATTTTTCGTCATTTCTGCTTTATTGCAATACTTACAGTAGAGAGACAGACAGGAAGGACGACATGCAGCAAAGGGCACAGGTGGGAATCGAACCTGTGTTGCTGGGGCACGTGGCATGCACTCTACCACCGCGGACGCCCTAATCTCAGAATTCTGAGACTTTGAGCTAAGGTTGATAAAATCAGATTTATATCAGAAAAAAAAAAGAAAATCATGAATAAATAAACAAACAAACAACACAGACTTACTATGTTAATCCAATAAAGAAAAACAAATCTAAGATTACAACTGATAACTCTGTAGGAGAATACATGTTTGAGGTCAGGTCCCAAGAGGAGAAGCTTTTACATGCATATGTGCAGATTACATATAAAATGAGGACCGGAGTGACTTAAGTGCCACACATATAACTCATGATTAGAAGAAGAGTAAAAAGATTAAAAAGCATGATACATGCAAGAGCAAGATTAAGTTTGTATAACACATTAGATATAACAATAATCAACACATGCTGTGATTTAAACAAATCTATTCTGATGTGTGTACTTATTCCAGTCAATGGAGAAGTGAAATCGTGGTGATTTTGTCTGCCATCTGGTACTCTGACGTTCATGGTGAGGATTACAGAGACTAATCCACACAGAGACAGATTAGTCCTGAGACTTTTTTTAATACGATGTATGATGTATGTTATTTCACAATGTTTATGATTAATTCTTGGTTTAGTTCTCTACGAGTGGATAAAGAAATTGTGTGGCTGTCAAATTCGAAGGCAAGTAATAATCATCTACAGAATGTATTCGGCTGCGAGTTCACCAAACAGTGAAACACACACTTTACTTTCTGCTGTGTTAAGGAAATGAGACCAGGAATATGAATCAAATCAGGGACTGAAGAGGAAAAATAAAATCATAAACATCTGACAAATAGCAGAGGTAGTCGCAGTCGTCATTTATGTTTCAATTTAAATGGCGGCTGTCTTTGTGTGTGCTCTGAAGTCAAGTTGTTTGATCTTTGGTGTTGGAAAGGCAGTAGACATTGTGTTTATAGGAGCTGTTACTGTTGATGTCTTCAGGAGCAGACGCCCCAGGAGTGTTTCCAAAGGCGTGGCGTGGCCAGCGGAATATAGCTCAGTAGTTTCTTCATAGGAAATTGTCCAGAATTGAGTGCCTCATCCGTACAATCCAAAGAAAAATATCACAAATCATATGAGAGTCCACAAGTGTAACACATGAAGACGATGCGTTGTCCCTCCAGGGACCAGATCCATGAACCACAGCAGCACTGTGAACACACTATGTTGTCTCAGGACAGAAAGGAATGTGTAGTTTGCCCAAATTCATCAACATTAACATCAATATGCCAAAAAACTAAACTGATCTATACAGTGGAGATATGGAACAAGAAGTGCACATACAACATTACATGCTCAGGTAAAGACCTCAACTGTCTGACAGACTGTTTAAAAGAGGACAAGTGGAAGCCAGCACTGTTGGAAAAACTGAAAAAGACACACAAAAACACACAGCTGCATATCACATGGAATGCTGTCCTGATATCTCCAGCCCTACATCATCAGTTAGTTTCAGAGCAGGGCTGCAAGGGATAATTAACAGTATTTTGACAATGAAAATTTGTCAACAAGTATTTTAGTTTGCGAATCGGCATCTGAAGTCACAATAATAATAATTTAAACTGAAATGATGCAGAACACGTTTTAACCACACAAATTCTGCAGCCTGAGAGGCTGTGGTAGTCGGAGGCCTAATTTATCTTTAAATTGTCATCATCATCATAATAATTCATCATAATTAGGCATTTTTAAGTACTTTTGTGTATTTCATTCCTCACAACAGGTGATTAAAATGTATTTTCCAAAGATGGTTTCCTGTTCTTGTCCTTGGTGTTAGCTAGCCTAACACAACCAAGAAGACAGGCTCAATAATTGACCTGTTTTATCGGCCCACATTGGCCTATTGCAGATATATCAGTATCGGCATATATGTTCACTGATATGCAGCAATATTAGAACTGTTTTTAGACAGAAAAAGACGCTTGGACTAATCTAAAAAAGTTGGTGAGACACAATGCTAGAATATGCTACATTGGCTTGCAAGCTAACCACATAGCTACTACGTTTTCAGCTGATTTTAAGATAAAATATGAGCATCATTCTGCCTATAACGCTACATGATACCATCAGCAGGAATGTCACTAAAGCCTAATTTATTAAATAAGGCTTTAAAAGAGTCAGAATGGACTAGGCTGGCGTGTCGAGGCATGTTGTTAGCTTGTTGATCTGTTCTTTTTCACAAGTGACATCATTGTACTTGTATAAATAGAATTTATACAACATCTTAGTCCATTCAGCCAACACTGCAACATTATAACATTAGTAGGAGAGTAACTACAGCCAAATTTATACTCTGTAGTACATACTGTGTATATACAGTACTGCTGGTCCAAAGTCCTGGTCCCCCTATCCAACCTGGTGTTTGGTGTTCTTTTTCCCAGCAGTCATTCTGACAGTAAATAGTGATGAAAGTCGGACAAATCCAGGTGTTATCCATGACATTAATTAGGGCTCCATTCCATTTAGGTTGAAGAGAGCCTGGTTCAAAGGGGGGTGCTACTAAATCCTGGACCCTTTAGCCTGTAGAAGCTGTTCTTTTCTGTTTTTTAATACTGTAGACATATTTACTGTATTTTCTGGTTGTATTCTCATAAAGAGATTAGAATTGTTAAAACAACAAATCTAATGGTGGCGCAAGACTTTTGTACAGTACTGTATATACTGTATATATAATGTATATATCGGCCGATATATCGATATTGGAATTTTCTTTAAAATCCAATATTGGTTGGACCTTCATTAAGAGCTAATGTTTAATTGTTGCATTAATTGTCTGATTAATCAATTAATCGGTCCAATAACTCGTGGATTATCAATTCACTCACTATAAATGATTGATTGATATAATTGCTAAATAATTACTTAACACGCTACTTGGATCACAAACATTTGATGTAACCTACACCGGATGATAAGATGACACCAAACAGACTTTATAAAGCTTTGATATTTGTTTGGCATGTGTTATTGCCTTTCATAGCTTTTTCAAAGTCATGTAAACCCACTGCAGTCTAAATAAATGATTGAGGGGTGTGCTCGTCCAGACCTGTCATTATATATTGTCTAACATGTGTACTCTACACCGTTATTAGCTTTGTCTGTACTGGGTTTTACATAAAAGGAGCAGAAATTATTTTGTTCATGACATATAAGTCCAATCTGGTCATTCATGTGATTTCAATCAGATTCATAAGAGGATCAATTTAAAAAAATCAACAGCATGAAGGTCAATAAAAATGTCCTGGGTATCAGATCTTTGTCGGGTCGTCCTCATTCTCGTGACATCATTTTCACAAACTCTGCAGAGACAACAGAGACATTTATATCAACTTCAGCCACAGGCTTCTTGAAGCACTGTAGTGTTGAAACTGTGCGTACATACGGCGTACTTTTTTAAAAACAGACATACTGTGTCTCACCTTCAAAGTCAACTGTCCCGTCTCCATTGTTGTCAGCCTCTCTCACCACTGCATCAATTTCATTTTTGCTGGTTTGTTCACCCAACAATTTTTTCATGGCGTGTCTCAGCTCATCAGACGTAATAGAACCATCACCGTCTATGTCAAACTGGATCGGGGGATGAGAAGAAAATGAGCAGTGTGTGAATTATTTTTTAACATCACCATCGTGCTCCTATGATGTGTGTGCTTTGATGGACAGCTTCATGTAGACAGTACATCTGTATGGGATGTCCTTGAACTCACCTCTTTGAAGGCATCTTTGAGTTCTTTTAATCCAATCATCCCTGCTGTCTCAGCCAGAAGTTTGGGGGTCATTAGTTCAACAAAATCTTCAAAGTCCACCCTCCCTCCCACTGCAATAAGAACAAAAATGACATTTAAATGTTAATATACAGGGCGCGGTAGAGGCCAGAAAATCTCAAAACACTGTAACAAACCCAAATCTGAACATGGCAGGATGATATTTCCAAATCTGTTTACAACTTGTAAACATTATTTGGTTTTTTTTTGTTTTTTTATTGGCTTCCATAATTTAACAACTTGTCCAATGAGATCAGATCAGATCCCAACATGTAACCCTTTAATGGTCACATGAAAAAAAATGTAATGGTTGGTAAAGTTACATTTTTGCTCAATATTTCTTTCATTTAAATTTCACGTGCATAAGAGAACAATAAATGGCTCGGTGAGAACCTGACAAACTTCAGATTTTTTTGTTGTTCAAAACAAAAACTATCACACATAATAGGTGGTCAAATACGTGAAAATGCTTCATAAATCACAGGAAGAATATTGTGGATTTTGTGATTTAGGATTCTAGTGAGCTTGTTAGTTAATTCATATTTAGTTTCTATCTTAACTATGTAACAACGTTTCAAATGTTTGGTTGATTGAGGTTTTTTTTTGTTTTTTTTTTAACTATTATGCATGTAAATATTTTGATGTCACGTGTGCTCAATAACATTATTGCAGCCATGCCCATCCAAAAATATGACTTTACCAATGGATTTTCCCCCCACTTGCTGTGAGATACCAAAACTATGTATATTTCTTCATAATAAAAATCATCATCATCATCATCATCACAAAAGATCTGAAGTTGAAACAAATACACAATGTGCAGGACAGCAACAGAATCCTTTTTCTTTTGACGTATAAGACAAGACTCACAGTTCATGTTGATGTTCTGGCTCAGTTCGATCAGTTCCATCTCAGTGGGCATGTATCCCATGGTCCTCATTAGGTTTCCCAAATCTTTACAGCTTATAAAACCATCCTTGTCCTTATCAAACTCTACAAACGCTTCACGTAACTCTACAGAAGAGACAGAAAGGGCACAAAATGAGAATGACTGGTGAATAAAATCAGGGGAATCTAAATTGAAAGGAAACGTTTGGTCATTTTCTTACCGTCTATTTCATCATGTGAGAGAGTCCTGGACTACAAAGGAAAAACAAAGTGAGCTGTAATGTGTGTGGAGCAACTCAATGAAGGCTTCGTACACAGGAGTTCATATAACTTTATGGATAGCATGTTCAACAACACCACCTCCACCAATTGGTCGATTCAGATACTCCAATTCACCTAAGCTGCACAGACATAGAATAATAATAATAATAATAATAGAATAATATGAATACTAATACTAATACTCAGTGTATCCGTATCCTTATTTAAACCTTGTTCAAACATTTTAGACTTTGTCATAAATATTATCTTATTTAAATGTATGCAAACTAATCATCTATCTATCTATCTATCTATCTATCTATCTATCTATCTATCTATCTATCTGTCTGTCTGTCTGTCTGTCTGTCTATATCCATCTTTCTAGCTATCTATGTAATTTCATTTCATACATGGATTTCTTTGTCTAGCACTTGACAATAAAGTTGTCTAAAAATAAGAATTAAAATCTCATGTTGTACGTTAACTTACATGTCTCTTCTTTCCTCCTTTGAGAAAGATGCATGGCTGCCTGGCACTCATTATGATACGTCTGGAGGAGGTCCTGGGTCACCTATATTAAAAAAGAGGTCCATATTTCTGTTTATTGTTTTTATAGTATGAGAGTGTGGGTGTGTGTTTGAGACAGACAGAGAGAGGGAGAGAGAGAGAGAGAGAGAGAGAGAGAAAGAGAGCGAGAGGATGGATAAAGTCTCTTGGATTATCAGCTTTGATCTAGATAACAGAGATCTGGTTTAATATATCGTATTTCAATGATGCACTCGTCCCATTTTCTATGAGTTTTTTTCCCATTGAGAATAAACTGATTGTAATAAATCTGTCATCAAATTAATTTAGCTCTCATAAAAAAATGTAAATCAAATATGATAGAAAGAACTGCAAATTATGCTATGGGTATAATAGTAATAATAATAATAATAATAATAATAATATAAAACAATAAAAAATGCGATGTCTCACCTCTTCCTTGGAATTCAATGCTTAGCAGTGAAAAGGGAGCATGTGTGTAATGTGTATCTGTTTTTCCTTTTTTTCTTCCTGTTTTTTCCACTTCCTTCCTTTTCATGTGACGCTAGTTGAGTAAGTGACGAGACAGCTTTCTAGCTAAAGGAGACAAGAAATGTACTGGCTGGGTTACAACAGATGGGATATGAAAAAGCGGGGGGAAAGGTTTAGTATTAGATGGGGCAGGATTGTGGATCACATGCCGTTACATAATATACCAAGGAGTAATTTCTTTAATTATACTCTATTGTTGTTCAGCTTTGTGTTTCCATGACAATTGATTAGAGTTCAATATTAACCTTACTGGATGTACAGGCTTTTTTGTATATGGTGTTTTGATTAATCAATCTCAGAATTATAAAAACTTATCATCCGAGCAGTTATAACGGATTTCAGTTGGAGACTACGCTTTGTCAGGCTGTTACATAATCATCTATGCAGTGATGATATTAAAGGATCTGTGCTGGTGTCATCTAAGAAGATCTGCCTCAACTCTACACGCAATGGTAACATTTTAAGCTGCCTTGTCTGCAACATTGCACGAGGAGCGTGAATTAAATTACCACATGACCAATGTCACGTTAAAAACAAGGTATTCTGTCAGGGGTGTGCTTTCTCTTTGTTATATAATAATCATAGACATCTGCAGATATCTTTTCAAATCTTTTAACATCTCAGTATTGACCATTAGCTGTTCAAGCATACAGATGTGTGTAAAAATGCAGTTTAAAGAATTTTGTGTAAATTAATAGATTGTTTAATTTTATGATCCTGAAACAGTAAAAGGGCTTTGGGAGATCAGAATGTAAGATAGTAACACAATATGTAAATTCATTTTATAAGCTGTGTGATGCTAATATACTAAAATTGATGACTGATAAAAGAAATATAAAAGTCATCATTGTGAAGACGTGTATTTGCCCAGGGAATGGGACAAAACGTTTTTCTCTCTCCCTGTTTTAACGCGTCAGTCCAATCCATACTGCCATTTTCCTTTCACCACTAGGGGGTGCTACAGACCGAGAAAAACTTCCGACATGACGCGCCAACACACATCAACACATTTTTACTGTGTTTTTAATAAAAACAAACACGATTTTCTTCTGTGAGACCAAAATTTCCTTCCTCTGCAATGAAAAACAAACGCTATTCGTTACAATTAATGATTTATCAAGCGAGAAGTGACGATGTTTCAGACGTTATTTATGTGAGTCAGTTTTAACATGCAACGTTAAAATTGAATTAAATTAAATTAAATTAAATTAAAATAAATTATTTCTTTGTACTACGACTATGATATTTTTAGAGCCCTCAGGCGTTGCGTTGTTGTCATTTGTTGACAGAAGTTACAAATTTGAAAATATTTACTACAACCTAATTACCCATATGTGTAAGAAAATAAAGTTATCATTTAATGACACGAGATTATTTTATCTAATTAATCGTTTGTATTTTGGTTGATTCTTTGTTTAAGGTGAAGTTAATGTTGTGATTTACGTTGTTAGATTGCAGCGTGTGCGTGTGCGTGCGTGTGTCTGTGCGTGTGTGTGTGCGTGTGTGTGTGTGTGTGTGTGCCGTTTTAGGGTCTGCCCCTCTCTCTCTCTCACTCTCTGCTCTCTACATAAGTTTTCTTCACGTTCCTGCTGCAGCTGCTTGGTCAACGTGACTCCTCGCCCCGTGTCTCGGTGTCTCGGTGTCTCCGTGTCTCCGTGTCTCTCTTAAAATCCCACCAGTATAAGACCGATTGTCCGCCATAGGTAAAAAGAGGAGTGAGACCAGAACACGTGAAGGACAAAGAGTGACAGAGTCAGAGGAAACTTTCCAGCATGGTACGTTCACAACATGTCTTTCTATTTTCACACTTGGTCAATGGCGTGTTTGTGTTCGCGCGCGCGCGCGTGTGTGTGTGTGTGTGTGTGTTTGTCTCTCTTGCACCATGGTATTTTCCAAGCGGTTGCGGATTTGTTGTGTTGTATAACATAAAGTTTGTGACTTGTTAACGAACTCAGCTGACTTTGCCTCGCTAATCTCTCTAAGCAGCGGATTTTCGTTTCGTTACGTTTGTGTCAGGGAATGTTGGCAACAGGCAACCTAAACATATGTTTGTATAAAATATACAATATGCAGTGTTAAGACAATTTAAGAAGCCTCAATGTATGCTGAGCGTCACCCTTCGATCTAAAAATCTGTGCACACAATTAACAAATTATTTTGTAATTAATTCGGGAAAGGGTAAAAGGGTGTTTTGGCATAACATGATTGTTGACCGCGTAAACATTGTTAAAAGTATTTGTAATTTTACACTTAAAGGCAAAGTTAGAGTGATTTATATAAGATTTGGAGTAGGATATGATGGGATTTTGGATGCATTTCTTGGGCCTTTTCACATCAATAATCCATTAATAGTTGCGCATACCTCATAAAAAACATTAAAAAAATAATAATCTGGAGATACACACATATAAATAAATGAGAAAACTCCATCGTAGTAACTTTTGCTATGCGTTTCTGTGTTCGGTTTTCAAATTTTACCTGGCAGTGGCCACTTGGTTCCTTAGAGAGGAACCTGGAGACTTTGGAGTGTTACTAATATGAAGACAGTTCCAAATTTGTTCAGACATTGCAGGATTCTCGTGCGCACCACAAAACAAGTGCAAATGCAGACACAAATGCAAATGCAAATGTAAATAAACAAGTTTTATTCAACTACTAAGGCAGGAAACTTGAGCTTGAACACAAGAGGAGGAGGGATCTCACACACAGAGACACACCTCTCACACACGCTAACATACAAGCTGAGGCTGCTTGGACGCTTTTCCAGGAGTGTGACTAGAGTGGGTGTTGAGGTTGGGCCCTCCTCAGGATCACAGCTCTCCAATCCTCCCTTGAGTTGGGGGAGGGGTTGGTATGGTCCAAGGCAGTGGGGGCTCTTTTGCGGGTGCTATGGGCTAGCTTGACTTTTCAGATATGGTGCCCAAAAATGTAGTGTTTCCCATCGCCACGTTAACAGGGTTCATAGTTAATAGCTATGTTATTACTATTTTACAATGCAAATAACAAAGCCATTCATAGCCGTTATGATCAGATGCCCGTGTTTCTTTCCATTCAACTTTTGGCCCGCAACAATAGTTTAACTTTTAACACCTTTTACATATCGCCGTTTCTTTTCATGGCCAAAGGTTAAAATATAAAAATCTGAATCAGAGAAATTTCATTAGTCCCTGATGGGTAGCACTGCAGTGTCTCATACTCAGGTAGAGAAACATCAAGAAAGTCCAAAATTACCATAATTGAGATAAAATAGATAGAAGGCGTCAGCTACAGGAGACAATGAAGTAAATATGTAATTAATATGTCACTAATAAAGGTTGCATACATTATCCTCCAATAAATGTCAACAGTTCAATAGAATAAAGTGAGAAATGTGTAAGATTTGTACACATGATAGTAATAATATACAGAGCAGAGTGTCTAAATATTCTAATAATTTACAGCGTACTTTTATGAATAGGCAGAGGGAAGATTTTCACAGCGCCATGTTGACTCCCATCAGTAGAAACACCACAGTAAGGTTTGTCGACAGAATGCGGTGCTGTCATAGCATTAACAATCGCCTCTGTCTCAGTGGAAATGTGCACGCTAACTCCGAATCAGGGAGAGTCTTGCTTTTTTAACAAGGCGGCCATGTTTGCTTTATAGTTCATGCATTCTGCTTCCCACGGATCGAGACAAAAACATGGGATTTTTTTCTTACTCTCTGTAATTCACCTGTGAATTTACATGTACGTTTGTACATGTCTTAAAGTCTCTCGGCTGTTACTGTTGCAGTGCAAACAGTAATGATTGACATTCGGTTTGACCTGCGTGTACATGTTCGATGAATGGGAAGGCGGGACAAAGTAATGAAAGAACATACACAATGAATGGTGACTGTAGAAAGTCAAAACAGATCACCGGTGATGACTGTGTTTTTAATTCTAAAAATGTTCGATTTGTTTTATTGAATTAGTGATTTATTTTTGAAATAGATAGATAGATAGACAGACAGACAGATAGATAGGTAGATAGATAGATAGATAGATAGATAGATAGATAGATAGATAGATAGATAGATAGATAGATACCTCATTTTTGTGTGCTTGTTTCATTTCAGCGCAGTGTGGGAATTTCTATTGCACCTTGCCGTCATTTATGGTCGCGTTGAGTTTCTGTCCTCTCTTCAGTTTCACCGCTCCACGCACACGCGGAGCCCAGCGCTGTAACTTCACTCTACTGTTACTCAGACATATGTTAATTTGGTCTTCTAAAAAACAAGTGTAAACCACGTTTTCAGAGCAGAAGAAACCCCAATTCAATACTGTACTTGTTATTGCCCTGGACAAGTACAGTACCTGTCCCTTACTGCTGTAATGCTTCATGGGAAATATGCATTTGGAAGTGTCGAGTGTGCGTTTGAATCAATTACTATTACTATTACAATTACTTAAAAAAAAACGACATCTCTGGTTAAGAAATCCAAGAAACGCTGGTTTGCCCAATTTACATGAAAGAACATAAAAAGATGTCCCCCGGTTGTCTTCCAGTAGCGATAAAGGGCCGCTTCAGAATAGATGGCCTTGATCTCTGGCTCTAGCAGACCGACTGCTGCACATGCTGGCTGCTTGTTTGCTTCCAGGCCAAGGTCTTGGTCCTGGGCTTAGCGGAATTGCCGGGGATCAAGATCTCCCGATCATCGTCGTCGGGTGGTGGGATAAAAGGCTCACTGTCTCCACCGGCTGCTGGGTTTGCTGTTATCACTGACTGCGGCCGAGCAGCTCTGTGCCGACAATTCAGGCTTTTGCGACGTCGGCCTCACTGGCGCCCGTTCCGATGTTCAGATTGGAGTCTCGAAGGTAAAACCAGGTACCGGAATCTAACCTGTACCGCTGGGGGGACGTGGCACGCGTTCAGCCAGGTGAGGCAACGGGATGCCCAGAAATGAACGTTTTAAAAACTTTCTTTTGTCCATCATTGGAGATAATGCTGAGTGAAACACTGTCACAATCACTGAATATCTTACATGGGTTGATCAAAATGTAGGTGTATGATTTTGAAAACAGGTGACTATAAAGGCCTCAGTTAAGAAATTATAAATGACTAATCTAATGTTTATTTAATGCTTTATTTCACAGGGTGAGTGGACATTGATAAACATTGCTGTGCGTAGCCAGTATGCATGAATAATCCTTATATATATATTAAAACATCTTCAAAACAAAGCAAATATCACAAAATAAAGAGATACTTCAACATGTTGTGTTCATTGTATTGTCATGGACACCAGTTGTGTGACAAAAGTACACACTTTGAGCACTGAAGGCAAATAAACCACTTTGACCTTGTTTGTTGAACCGTTTATTGTTTTCTCTAAATATGGCTTTTAAAAACGTGAGATGTTTTGGGGCAGCTGACGTCCGCTGCGTTTTAATGCTTTCTTTCACTGAATACAGAATTGTGGCTGCCGGCTTTCCAGCTGCCTGAGATAGAGTGGGACTGACCAGTAGCGAAAAGTTACACACCCAACACTTTGGGTGTCTGTGTGTGTATTTGTGTGTATACTGGGTGGGGGTAAGGGGATCATTTATGTTAGTTATGCTAAATATAGAAATATACAAATATTTGTGTCCAGTCATTCAATGGAGGGGTATCAACAGAAGGCCTAGAACTGGACAATTAGCAGGCAGAATTTCTGCAAATATAGATGTGAAGTATGAATAGAGATTTTTCAGCCTTGTTGCTCAATTTATCTGCTACCTGGTCTAACCACCTCAGCACCACCCACTGTTTACACCAATGCAGTCCCCAGAATCCCGTTGGAGTCTGAAGACTTTCTCCTCTATACCCTTAAGGTCTGAAAGGAGGCTTTCCCTTCCTCCCTGCGTGTGTTTCCATGCATATTTGTTTTGTCACTTTCCCACATGTCTGTATGCGTGTGTGTACATGTGGATATGTAGTATTAGAAAAATCAGCTCCTCTATCTGGCCATATCTCTCAAATATGTACATTTCTGAGTCACACAATTTGTGTTTGTGTGTACTTTGGACTTTTCCATTCCGTCCATCCAACATTGGCACACAGCTGTTTCACAGGCAGGTCATGTCATAGTTTGGCTCACGCAATGTTTTTGTTCATCTGAGCAGATACATTTGATAAGATGGCACAGGTCAGCGTTGATGTCTTTCGGATTTGTGACCAAATTTGACTGCAAGATGATTCACATCCAGATCTACTCAAATGGAAAGTTGTTGAAATTAGCGTAACAAAGACCTTGGATGGATCTTCGAGCCTGGTATGTTCTCACATAGAACAGATCTCGCTTGTTTATTTATAAAAGGGAGTGCAGGATGAATTACATAGGTCTTTTGATTCCTTCTTCACATGGGAGGTGGGGCACGCATGTGACGCTAGAACAATAAAACACCAGACTCCCCGTCGTCTGATGATAGGTGGAACTCAGTTGGTGTTTACAACAATATAAAACCAAATGTAAAGCAGACTGGAACTTATAGTGTGTGTCTGTGGTTTATTATTGCTCTGTTGCTGGTCCTAATTGCAGGTTTGGGTGTATTTTGGATTTGAGGATCAAATGAAACAAACAATGTCATTTTATTAGCATCATCCATTATTCTTATATTATCCATGATTTTCTCCTAAGATCACCCAAAGTGCACCTTTGTTGCCAGAATACACATGCATTGCAACCATTACAGGAACCTGAGGACACAAGGATGACACCAAAGTAGTTTAACACATTAATTGATGAGATTACAAAAAATTAAGCGAATCCAAATTTGCCTGGCTCATAAAATGTGGAAAATGGGCCATCTTAGGCCTAACATCCATTTGTGACGTCATCTCACTCTTATGATTAGGGAGAGAAGCCGCCCTTACCCAGTGATGATGCTGAAGAATTTACCACAAGCCCAAATGGACTTGAGACAGATGATGGAGACCGGCCGGCGTGGGACTCTAAGATCCAGTATGTGCTGGCCCAGGTGGGGTTCAGTGTGGGCTTGGGGAATGTATGGAGGTTCCCATACCTCTGCCACCAAAATGGAGGAGGTGAGTGTTTTTGAAAAAGAATGAAACCTTCTTTATAGGGGCATTTGATCTATTTTTGATATTTCACTTACAGTAGCATTTCATTTTTTTTCGTTTTTTTTTTGTTGTTTTGTTAAACGTCTCCAATTTCGTCCCTAGGATCCTTCATGCTGCTCTATGTTTTTCTTTTACTGCTCATCGGCGTCCCACTGTTTTTCATGGAGCTGGCAGCTGGACAGTGCATTCGCCAGGGAAGTATTGGTGTATGGAAGCACATCTCCCCAAAGCTGGCAGGGATTGGCTACTCCAGCTGCATGGTGAGGTTTTTATCTCCTTATTTATTGCTTTATAGGTTTATTTGTGAACGTTATAGATGGATGTGAATGCCTTTGTCTTTTGAAAAATTTTTAAAAAATGAATACAAAAGTTGATCCCATCATGCATTAGTGCTGTGTTTTTATGTTGATTTCAGATTTCATAGATTGGTTATTATCATTATTCCAACACACTGTGAGTGAAAAGGTTCTGTACCTTGATGCATATAGTTTTCCTGTCACATTAAGGTAAATACATGTTTCCGTGTATGAGAAAGTTACTCTGTGGCTGTGTGTGTATACTTGAGAAGGATGATGGTGGTAATCTGCCACGCTGTAATTTGAGACTGTAGTGCTGGCTTGATGAATGTGCTGTCAGTTTGTTACGCAAGAGGATTTCTGCATAGAAACCACACAGTGGAGCAAACCTTACTACCAGGAGTATGTATGGCCACACTTTGGATTTTTAATCATTGAGGTAGTTTCCAAAAAGCCTCTTTCTATAACATCCAGTCAATATCATTTAGAGATGTCACACATACTTCATTATATTGTAATAAAGCAAATCCAGTTCTGTTTGATAACTTTATTCTCCACAATCCAGTACTAGTAAATGTAAACATCTTCCCGTATCACCTAACACCTTATCACCTCTTTAAGTGACAGTACACCATTTACAAGGCAAGGATAAGCAGGTATAGTGAATGAATGCATTTTATGATCGCGTTTAATACCAAATACTCAGCGCGAATATCTGTGTCACAAAAGATTGAAATAGATAGATAGATAGATAGATAGATAGATAGATAGATAGATAGATAGATAGATAGATAGATAGATAGATAGATAGATAGATATTTTCCAGTGTTCACCTGTTCCACAGAGATGAGTTATGGTGAACGTAGGAATGATTTCCTGTACCGCTCTTTGAGTTGTAAGAGTCTGTTGGAGATGGAGCTCTGCTGGCTCCGTAGTGTATCATGGAGGGGATGGGAGGGACTGACCATGATGGGGTTGTCCAGTTTGTTCAGTGACCTCCTGTCCCTCACTGACTCAAACGTCTCTGGGTTCTGTCCTACGATGGTCCCGGCCTTACGGATTAGTTTGTTGATCCTGTTGGAATCTCTGGCACTGATGTTGCTCCCCCAGCAGACCACAGCACTGTAGATGGCACTCGATACCACAGACAGGAAGAAGATCTCCAGCATCTTGCTGCACACATTGAAGGATCTGAGCTTCCTCAGGAAATAGAGTCTGCTCATCCCTCTCCTGTACACAGCGTTGGTTCTCCGGTCAGTACTTGTGCTGCTCCACTACTCCAACCTCCTCACCCATCATGACGATTGGTTCAGTCGCAGTTTTCTTCCTCCTGAATTCGACCACCATCTCCTTGGAGGGCACCATGTCCCCTGTGGAGCCCCTGTGTTACTGAGCACCACGTCGGACAGGTGACTCCCCAGCCGAACAAACTGGGGCCTGTCCGACAGATAGTCAGAGATGCAGGAGACAGTAGACTCCATGACAGCCAACACCCGCAGCTTCTCACACAACAAAGGTGGTTGGATGGTATTGAAGGCACTGGAGAGATCAAAGAACATGATTCTCACAGAGCCCCTACTACCATCCAGGTAAGAGTGAGCACGCTGAAGCAGCTCGATGACAGCATCGTCTACACCCACATTGGGCTGGTAAGCAAACTGAAGAGGGTCAAGAGAGGATCTCACCTGAGGTCCCAGGTGGGCCAGAACCAGTCTCTCAAGTACCTTCATGATGTGTGTCGTTAGTGCAACTGGTCTGAAGTCATTGGGGCCAGATGGTCTGGCCTTCTTGGGTACCGGCACCAAGTCTTCCACAGTACCAGTATCCTTCCCTGCATACAAGTACCCAGGGACTGATGTGATCAGGGCCTGCAGCCTTGCCTTGGTGGAGCCTCTCCAGTTGTCTTTTCACCTGACTAACCGTCACAGTCATTCGGGCGGGTGAGATCGTGGAGGTTGGAGTTTGGGGGTTGTGATCAGAGGTGTCGAGGAGGAGGGCGGGGGGATGGTAAAATGGAGGATGTGTTTGCGTCTGAGGGGGTGTGAGGACTGTTATTGTGTGTGGTGGCACTGCTGCTGCTTGGGGTGCAGTGCTGAACCTGTTGCTGCTGGCGGTCTTTCAGGTTGAAGCCTGTAATCTGCTTCATGCCTCTCCACACCTCCCTGCTGTGGTTCTGCTGGAGTTTCTTCTCCAGGCCTTGAACGTCTTCAATTTCCTTTTGAGCGCTCATTGTACCCTCCTCAATTTCTCCGTGTCCCCAGCCCTGAAAGCTTGTCCTTCTCGTTGAGCAGATCCTTCGGGTCGCTGGTGATCCAAGGCACATTGTTGGGAAAACAGCATACAGTCTTGGTTGGAATGGTGGTTCCCTCACAGAAGTTGATGTAGTCGGTGATGCAGTCAAAAGATTGGAAGATTGCCATATATTTAACATTCCATTTTAGTCATAAAATCCACATACAGCAATCATGACCTTCCCCTGTACAAGAGTCAACAGTCAATGTTACACATATGGTACATTTCACAGACCAGCTGAGTAAATATTGATCATGTGAGACTGACTAAATATGAATACTCTCAGTAATAACACTTTTGAAACCTTGTCTTCCCCTTTAGGTGTGCTTTTATGTGGCTCTCTATTACAATGTTATCATTGCTTGGAGCCTGTTCTACATGGGTAACTCTTTTCAGTATCCTCTGCCATGGCAGCAATGTCCAATGGAAGTAGGCACCAATTACACAGGTACACACGGTCTCTGTCAGACATTGTTGTTCAGGTCACAAAGGTGTAAAATTCGTATTATGACATATTTGCAACATGGGACAAAGCGTATGTTAGTGTTTCTCTCCTGGATCCACAGTGAAAGAATGTGCGAGGAGTTCTCCAACATCATACTTTTGGTTTCGGAAAGCTCTGGACATCACAAATTCCATCGAGGAGACCGGGGAGTTCAATTCCATCATGACCGGCTGTTTATTGGCTGCGTGGGCAGTTGTTGCCTTGGCCATGATAAAAGGAATCAAGTCCTCTGCAAGGGTGAGTTAATCGCACTACTTCTTGTCCATAAACTTTGCCGCACATAAACAGACAAACAAGTGCTGCACGTATACACACAGAGCGAGAGTCCACAATAAATCCAGAAAAAAATCAAAACAAATATGCTGCTAAATTGGAGCCAGTAGATTTGATCATTGAAAAACTGAAGTTTTAAACTTTTATCTTTGAACGTATTCAAAGGTTTATTTCAGATTAAATAGTTCTTTTGAGTTAAGTTTTTATTTTAGTTTTTGACTTTTATACATGTATTTCATACAACAGAAGGGATACAGCGATGCGTTCAAGGTTCGAAGTGGAGGTGGGAAACATCAAACCTTGCTGCACAATTTGGCATAGTTTGTTGCTCTTGTGCTGCGAGTGTAGTCTAAAACATTTTGCCTGAAGGGACCGGCCTCTGTTTTGTTGTTGCCAGTCGTGTGAATATGATGTTTATGTGTAAAGTTTTAAGTTAAAGTTTTCGTAGTACCTACTCTTCCTGAAGGTAAAGTGATAGACGGTTCCCAGCCTTATTTGTTACGCCGTCAATCATAATGCCAGGCATTTAACGCCAGATCAGTTTTGAAACAATAAAATTGAACATTGAAACCCAAAAGAATAAAATCTGAAATCTGAAAATATAAAATCTGAAATCTGAAAATCTAAAAACTGCAACTGAAAATCTAAAATCTGCAACTGAAAATATAAAATCTGCAAGTGAAAATATTAAGACTTCACATATCAAAACACGAAAGTGAATGTGAAAAATGAAAATAAATAATTTATTCAAATGACTTATCTAACCTGAAAAAACCTTAATTATTCTATTTTTCAAAGTTCAAGCGTTATTTTTTTTCAATCATCAGAACTATTGGCACAAATTTAGCACCATTGTTACACAGCAACCGTAAAGATTGTTTGATCTAAATATTCATTTCGTCTGATTTTCTCACTTCCTGGGTCCCTGTGTGGTTGATAACATATATATTGTATGTTTACTTTGTGCTGGGCGGGGGTTGGAGGAATCATCTGATGTTCTGATCTTGGCTTTATTAAGCCACATACAAAGAACACCGCTCTGATCGCTGTGTTGTCCATCCTCTGGTCTCACATCTGGATACACGTTTATGTGCTGCTTGCAAACAGCTAACCCAGAATGATTTGATCTCTTTTATCAACATCACCTTAGACAGACAATATTTTGTTTTGTTTTGTTTCTGTTTTTAATCTTAGGTGATGTACTTTTCCTCCGTCTTCCCCTATGTGGTCTTGTTTATTTTCCTCATCAGAGGGTTGATGCTGGATGGTGCGATTGAAGGAATCACCTACATGTTTTATCCTAAAGTAAGCACCATTTTTATGATGACCATGATGGTGTTTTTATCAGATACTCTTTAGTCTCTTGAAAAACATCTTATTGTCTTCATAATTATGTTGACATAGTAACACTGTTTTTTTTTTGCTGTTTTTCAGCTGGAAATTTGGGGTGAGGTACAGGTTTGGCGACAAGCTGCCACTCAAGTGTTTTTTGCCCTGGGATTGGGCTATGGCTCAGTGATCGCCTACTCCTCCTACAATCCAGTCCACAATAACTGCCACAGGGACGCGCTGATGGTCTCTGGCATCAACTTCATGACATCTGTGCTGGCCTCGCTCGTGGTTTTTGTTGTGCTGGGTTTCCGTGCCAAGAACATTTCACTACTCTGCGTAGCTGAGTATGGATTTGTGTGTGCGCGCTTGTGTGTGTGTTTGTATGTAAAGATGAATTATTAACTCCCCCTGGTTTATATATATGAAGGTTCATGTCAGTTATCACGGTAATGAGATGAAAGAAAACAATTCACTTCGCCGAGCGACCGCAGCAGATGAGAGATTGACCCAAACATATTCAATAATGTGAAACAAAACTAAACACAGTGAGAGACTCATGATTCATTTTATATGGTTCACAATTCCTCTGAGAGAGTTTTGACATAATTTTGATTCCACATGCTACAGTTGGTCTTATTTACATATTTATAAATATTTTTATGCCTCTTCTTGCTGCAATGGATGTGTTGCTCTTTGTTTTGCAGAGACCACATGGTGATTATATGTATATACACACACATATATATATACAGTATATATAACACTGGGGTGGCATGGCTTAGGTGGTAGGGTGGTCGCCTAGTAATTGAAGGGTTGCCGGTTTGATCCCTGCCCGTCCATGTCGAAGGTCCCTGAGCAAGATCCTAACCCTGAATTGCTCCCGACAAGCAAGTGGGCCTCGCATGGTTACCTCGGCTGTCGGTGTGTGAATGGGTGAATGAGAGGCAAACATAGTACAGTGCTTTGGATAAAAGCGCTATATAAATGCAGTCCATTTACCATATACAGTATATATAAGAGGTCATAATAGAGGTGGAAGTAGTTGATTATGTTTAGCTTTGAAATCTAATTATAGAAGAGTTAAAGACATAAAAAACAGTAAAAATGAATTTCTGCCTCAGCGTATTTGGGCAACAATTTTCTGAGATTATAAAGTCACACATTTACGAGGAAAACAACTTGAATTATGAATGAGCAATGTTACACGTGTGTGTATGCACAATCATATGTATATGAAAGTTTTATTTTTTGTTGCAAATTTGCAACGTTACAAGCTCAGGGAATATTAGGATTTGTTTCTCAAAAATTTGCAAGTTTTTGTTGCAAATTTGTGACTTTCTAAACTCAGGCAAAATCTGACTTTTTTTTCTTGAAATCGGCGAGTTTTTAGTCGCAAATTTGCTTGCTTATAATTTTAAGAAAAGATTTCGAGTTGTTTTTTTTTTTCTTTCTTTCTTTTTCTTGCAAATTTACTGCTTTATAATCTGTTTTTTTTTTCTTACCTATAGAGGCCCTAATATGCCTCTGTACATAATTCATATTTTGGGAGTCAGCGTCTCATCACAGCAGATTTGCTTGATGTTGTCTTTTTTTGGACCCTGCTCAGGAACCTCGCTCTTCTAAGCAACACGGCGTCTGATGACTCCAGTCAGCCCTGGTGGCCTTGGTTCAACATGACAGATCCGAGCTCTGTGTCCATCGCTGAATACAGAGAGTGGTACCATCAGCACGGCTCCATGGTGGGGACAAACATCACTGACTGTGATCTGGAGCATGAGATGAATAAGGTCATTTCTTTAATCAAACGTACAATTAAATATACAATCTACACTTGACAAATGTACATACAGAAGAAGATTTTGAACTAATTGTTTACCCGGTATTCATGCTTGGAAATGTCTTCTGCAAAGATGCACCTATGAAGACATTCAATGTCTGATCTCACAGTCCATCGTAACGGACTCATCATGAAGTGAAGGCGAGCTCACCAGCGTTCTTTTCCAGTGAGGAAACAGTGTAGTATTTTTATTTCAAGCTTACAGGAGATGAGTGGTGGATAATTTTATAGAACGGTCCATGCGCAGATGAAATCCCTTTCTCTGTCCAATAACATGGAGCGGACAGTGCAATCAAACACCACAGACAGTTTTTCTCCATTTCTACGTATCTGACATAAGCCAGACTGGAATTTTCGATTGTTTCCGTTTACATGTAGAAACGTAAAGAATCGTTGCATGTTAAAGATGACAGGGCGTCGAACAGAGGAAAGGACGCAATAAAAATAGTGGGCTCAGGGTCAAAGACTCCCTTGACCCCAGAGGATTTGGGAGGTACTCTGAAATCCGATCAGAGACACGTAGGCAGGAGAAAGTAATGTTAGAACTTTAAAAAATAAAATATTTATCCTCATCGAGTGTCATTCAACGTGACATCACATCATTTCGTCTAATATTTGGCAGCTAGGTATGCAAGGAGCCACTAAACATTGAGTTGGCATTTTTAAAAGTCTGATGTGCGTCCCTCCTCATATTATTCTTCATGTTTCCAGGGTGTTGAGGGGACGGGTCTGGCCTTCATAGCGTTCACAGAGGCGATGGCCCTCTTTCCAGCCAGCCCCCTCTGGTCCACCCTCTTCTTCCTGATGTTGCTCAACCTGGGGCTCAGTACCATGTTTGGGACCATGCAGGGAATCCTCACACCTCTCATGGACAATTTTAGCCTGCTGGGACGTCACCGGACCCTGCTCACTGGTAAGGCGCACAAGTTGGCACATGTCTGGGAAGGTTCTCAGTCATGATTTCCAAGAAGGATTGAAGCTAAGGCAACTGGACTTGGTAGATAATACAGAAATAAGATTCACCTTCACAGAACCTTCACATTAACTCACTGGACAGTAACACTGAGGTTACGGGAGGACAGTAACAACAGTAGCTTGGCCTTTTTAGACTCTGACGTACACTTTGAAGAGGACTGAAGCCTCCGCATTGGAGTATACAGGAAACCCACACACACAGACCAACACCTACGCTTTGACTCTGACCTGCCACTGAATAGAATAGAATAGAATATCTCTATTGTCTCTCCTCAGTGCAAACAATATAGTAAAAAGTAAAACAGTAAACGATATGACACTGAGAAACACTGAAAAAACACACATACAGGGCATTCCATCAATCACATAAATCCCTGGAACAGGAGCTAGGAGTTATCACTGAGCTGACAATGTACCAACAAGTGCCCATGTCCAAGAGAAGGAGCACAGACACCTGAAGGATGCACTTAAAGTCTGTGCCTCCATGTGTATGGAGTAGCTGAGCAAACACAAGAAAAGCAACCTCGTGTGTGCAATCCAATGCAGTGAGGAATGTGCAGACTTGTACATCGGAGACACCAAACAACCATTAAACAAATGCATGGGCCAACACGGGAGGGCCAAGACTCAGACTCAACCGAAAAACACACACGTCTTGGATAGGGAGGACAGACGGTTTGAAAGAGGAGTGAAGGAGGCGAAAAACCATCTCTCAGTGCTGTGCTTTCATCCTTACATCGGAGACTAAACAGCCACTCGCATTTGCCCTCAGTTCACTCCAATGACGGTTGCCAGGAGCACAAATAAACCGAGTAGTATTGATGACCTAGACAAGGACCCCACAGAGGTTAAACACGTAGGACTCCCCAGCAGTCAGTCTGACCTGAAGAAGCCCCTCACACGACAGACGAAACATCTTCAAGTATGTTGAATCCAGTCCAGTTGCCCTAAAGTCACTTCTTCTTGGATGCATGACAAGATAGCTAAAGGCAAGTAAAGTATCATCCATTTTCTGTACCACTACGCTGCTCCAATCCTTGGGACCAAGACTTTACACAGTGTTATGTGAAATGACTCCTCCCTTGTCTTCCTGGTCTTGTGTCCTCTTCTTCAGGTATCTGATTTTGGCTTAAGTAGTGTATGTTATTTCTGAGCAATATTGACATTCTCAAGGAGGAAAACATCTTACTGTGTGTCCCAAAACATAATGGACATGCTGTTGTGTGTTATATTGGCACTTTCTCTACATTTCTACTCCATAGTTGTTGGAGAAAAGAGCTCGATAATGTTGTTGTCCCAGTGTACACGAACCTGGGAAGAATCAAACTATCGATCCATATGCCCCCTCACAGCTGGTCATAACCACACGTTTTATTTCTGGCTGACATTTTGCGTTGCACACCAAAACGAAACAAGTTAGCAAGCAGGCGTCCCTGTCCAAAAGCAGACTTAAATAATAAAGAAGAGGCGGTGAAAGTATAATGGACACCTTTACTGTGCTTTACACTTGACACATCGCTTACTTTCTACCTATAGAATAAACCAGACGCACACTATCTGAGGAGTTTACAGTGATGTCATAGAGTGAAAGACGTTCCAATTTATTAACAGATCATTTGAAATTGAACACTCCTCTGTGCAGGCACGTTTTTTAATGAAACAAAGACGTCAAATGAAGCTCAAATAATCTGCTTATGCTGACAATGGTCATATGCACTACAAATGGTGTTTGGGATTGAAGCGACGTTTTTAGCTGATCGGTTAATGATCGCAGCAAGCGATAATATCGCATACAACTATTTTGAGCATATATAGAAACCCGATGAAACATTGTATAGTCTTGAAATTGTTCCATCTTTGGATTCTGCTTCACGGTAGATGAAGATGTTTTTACCCGAGGACAAGTTTAAAATGGTGGTTTTCAGACATCATGTAAACCCACTGAATGAACCCTTTTTTGCCCCTGTCAGGCTTGATGTTCATGTCTGATGTTGCGTTTACGTCAGGTTTTCATGTGTATTCCGTTAGGTGAGCACCAAGACATGCGACTTGGGATGCAGTCTGACATCATCACTAACTTCCCTCTGTTTATCTCTCAGTGTCCAGCTGTGCTTTGGGGTTCTTGATAGGACTGTTGTTCACCCAGCGATCAGGAAACTATTTTGTGACCATGTTCGACGACTATTCTGCAACACTACCGTTAATCATCGTCGTCATCTTCGAGACTTTTAGTGTCGCTTGGGTTTATGGAGCTGATCGGTAAGAAACCAATATCTGTTCTCGCTTAGTTATTTTTGTCTTGTGATGAATTATTATTGTTGTTATTATTTTATCATGCTTGGATGATAATTTTGAAAGGATGTACCTCATTGATTCAACATCACCATTGCAGCTTCCTGGATGATATTGAGATTATGCTCCAATGGCGCCCTCCTGTGGTGTACAAATATCTCTGGAAATACATCTGTTTAGTGGGGATGGTGGGTCTTCTTGCTGCTAGTCTGTTGCGCATGATCTTCAAAGGACCTACATACACCGCCTGGAACCAAAACACAGTAAGATCACTGATTTAGAAACAATTAAAGTAGTTCCTTTAGAGATTGGTCATCAATGATCAATGTTAGAAGTTTACTGAAAGTCACAGAAAGTGAAAAATGCAATAGAGTAACGTTAAAAGTCAAATAGGAACTATAAGATTTATAATGTTGCCTGTCACCATGACGTTACGTTAGCGGTCAAACAGCTGGAAGCCGAGAATGAAGAGCGCCGCTTGTCTCTCTGACGTCTCTCCCTCTCTGTAGGCCTCTGAGATGACCCTGGAGTACCCTGGCTGGGCTCTGGGTATGATTGTCTTCCTCATAGTTTTCGCCAGCCTGCCCGTGCCGATCGGTTACATCCACTCCACGGTGCGGAAGCACCGGCTTCGTAACACTTTCTCCAGCGAAGGAGACGGCCAGAATTTGCACCATGAGATGTACACCAAATGCAGCTCCACTGACCAACTTGACCCCGATCCCCACCGCCTGACCCCGGAGGAAGACGAGGCATTTCCTACAGTCGCCTCCCTGCTGATGCGTAGAGAATCCTACAGGCCTTTACCTCAGCAGGTGGAGGAGGATGAGGAGGAAGACACAGGAGTGTGAACAAGGCCCTGACAGGGTGGTTGGTTGCTTTTTGGGATTTTATAGAACGATTGTGTTCTTCGTTTGAGACAAGTAGAAGATGTAGCTGATAACCACCAGGTGTCTTGAGCCAAAAAAAATGTTTTTGAAGAAATGCCAGCATGTTGGGCGTCCTGGTGGCTCACTGGTTAAAGCACGTTCCATATAACACAGCAGAGTGGGTTCGATCCCCGCCGGAGCCCTTTGCAGCATGTCAGCCACTCTCTCTGCCCTGTCTGTCTCTCCATGATAATAATAATGCCACCATGTTATAAAAGAAATAATCTGTATTACAGATTAGGAAATGGACATAAGGATGTGTTTCTGCATCAAAGCAGCTATTACATAGTTTCTACCCTTTGTTTGAATCTTTGGTGAACTGTAAAACTTATTTTGGATTGTATTGTATTGTTTGACTTTAGTTATGTGTTTACTTTCTCTTACTGCTTTAAACACACAGTACCTGGATATTCAAGCTGAGGACACGGAGGCTGAAACAAATGTTTAGATGGCAGCGGTGACGGTGACCGAGTGTGCCTTTTGAGTCACAGCCGCCTGAACACCTGACAACATTAAGCAGCTGAATGTAATAGTTTGGGTCATAAACTGTTTATTTGTATGAGGTTTTTGTTTGATTGGAGAAAACATGGTAATAATTTGTAGCCATACTTTAAATAAAGACGGCAAAACTAGTAAAATGGAACTCTGCAACATGAATGTGAAAGTTTGGAAAGTGTGATAAGTGACAAATCATAAGCGTTTCATCTGTGAGACCATCTACCCATGTCAGAGTTTACTCATCATTCATCATGGACATGGACTGTCCCTAGCTGTCTTAATAATCCCAATCTAAATATGACTGATTTTACACTTTGACTGAATCTCGGCGTGATCAGATTTTGTTCACCGTGTGGTATCAGGGGTTGTTTGAGATCTGAACGTTCAACAGTCCCACAAGTCAGCGTGAAGCTACCCAAGTAGGCCTGCGTAATCCGAAGACATTAATGTTTCATTAGATTAAATGTCAACAAGTTGGTCCTGAGGAGGAGGAGGAGGCAATGCTGAGTTAAGAGGAAACGCCCATGGAGGTCCAGCCTAAGTATTCAGCATTATTACAGCTTTATAAAGACAGTTATCATCAAAAAACACTGGATGGCAAATCACTATTAAATAGATCAACTTTGAAATGACCTAAAAATAATTTACCTATTATCTGAGCTAAAATGAAACAACAACACAAAGTAGACCGACAGCTTTAAATACACAAAATAAAAAAAATCAATTATTTGAGCTACAAATCATAATATCAGCTAAAATCAAATGTTAAAATCAAATAAAACTAATGTGAGAACACCAGCATTTATTACTGAAGAATATTCACATTTGAAGAATTCAATATTGCAATTAGAACAAAAATAGAAAACATGGCAGTTCTGAGTTATTTTGTTTTTTTTACATGGACAAAGACGAGCCAAAGTGACATTTCGGCAGGATTCTATTAACTTATGTCAACATTTACATTTGTTTAGTAGCTGTAGTGGAAGAAGTAGAAGTGGCGGTGATCATTGTGCTCTTGACTTGAAATTGACCAAAAATGCAACAACAAACTTTGGGGTTATTGGAAATTTAAATTTAATTGTAATAGATAACGAAGTAAAGAGAAGTCAGCCAGTCACACGAGTGAGATACTGTAGTCTGTGGTCTCAGTCTGACCTAAGGGTGGGGCTAGAGGGAAGAATATGAAGTCATACAAATCTGCATTATTACGGATCATCATCATCATCTATAACAGAAGCCATGAGCATCCACTGTCCAACATGGACAAGAAAAGGGAAAACGTGTCCCAACATCCTCACAAACAAACAATCCTTTCATCCAATTTCTTACTTTCGTACATCGGCCTTTTATATAATCACATTCCTCAAAGTCTTTCAAATTTTCCATGACAGACATCACAAGATAAGTACAACACATAAACACAGACATGCTTTCTGAGATCACGATCATGTCATTTTGAATCTTCACCTTCAACTTGAGTCAATCATTGAATGGCCGCCGTGCTACCTGTAACTAATCAAATTAGATCATGTTATATATAATAATAATGATAATAATAATAATAGCAGTAGTACTAAGTAAGGTGTAAGTAATAGTGATAGTAATGATAAAAATTGAATGAACAAAATTGATAATAACAACAACAACAACAATACAAATAATAATAATAACATCAAATCTTTCTCTCTCTGTCGCTCTCTCTCACACACTCTCTCTTTCACGCACACACACATGCAGAGAGAGAGAGAGAGAGAGAGAGGGAGAAAGAGAGAGAGCGACGCGTCCACACACCGGCCGGGTCACGGAGCTGCAAGGATGGAGATCCGACCGGATAGATTTAAAGCGGTAGCCGGAAAAACTCTGGGGAAAATTCACAGGTACGTTCTCCCAAATTCCAACATACATTTTATTCCATTTACTCCTCCGATTGCTGCTTTGCACAGCATAGTTCCTCGGCTAATGCGGGTCCACTTGCAGCGGGCTCTCTGTCCTCCATGACAACTTTACTTAAAGTGGAGTAAAGTTTGTTCAGAAAGGAAAGAAAGAGCCGCAAATGACGGCAAAGTGGAACAATGTCGTCCAGCTTTACGCAGCGCAGTGTGCGGTGACTGGATGAAAATCAACCACACAGGGCGAGCTGGAGAGATCATTTACTGTGCGGACAAAAACAAAATGATGAGGATGTGGTAGAAAGAGAGAAAGAGAGAGAATAGTATAATGGTAATTTGACTTTTTCGTTTTGTTTTTTTTGTTGGTTTCTTGTTATTTGGCTCAGCTCAGAGTAGTTTAGGTGTCCGTCTGTCTATCTATCTATCTATCTATCTATCTATCTATCTATCTATCTATCTATCTATCTATCTATCTATCTGTTCATCTTTATAGAAATGATCATGTACAATATTTCTTGTGCCTTAAGTGAACATACTGTAGATGTCTCCCAATTGTGCCAAAGCCCTTGAATTCAATTTTAAAAGTGTATGTGTGTGTGTGTGTGTGTGTGTGTGTATTTTGAACACACGTTACTGCTCCATACGTTTGAGGCCTCATTATTGCTAACGCAGAGCTTTAATGGTTTATGTGTTGTGTGTCTGTGGTTAGTGTGATCTCTCACCCTCCATCATTATCACGCTTCACTTTGAGTCATCCATATACATACTATACTCAAACCCCTAAGAGTGTAAAAGTTGCATCATAGACGGGTGTGCTGAGAATATTTCATTAACCACGGCGAGATTAAAGGCCCTGATAGAACCCCGCCATCTCTCAGGATTTGAGGTAGCAACCGAACGTATAAATCCCATCCTGAAATAGCCTGTTTTTCAGTCCAGCTGTCGAGCCACGCAAATCCCCACACTCTCCCCTCCCACTCACTCCATCCCAGGACATGTCACTTCCTCCACCCCTCCATCCATCCATCCATCCATCCTTGGACGCCACGCCAGGCAACGTTCAGCCTGTGGAAGCCTCCCGGATTAACAGACATGCAAATCACAAATTCTCTCTAACCTGATGGTGAGCCACGTGCACACTTGCAGCTGATGTTGCGAGAGATGGGATGTATCAGACTGGTTTGTGTGAGCAAATGTCCCATAGCGTGTGTTTGTGTGTGTGTGTGTGTGTGTGTGTGTGTGTGTGTGTGTGTGAGTTTGTGTGTGTGCGTGCAATTTCACCACAGACAAAACCGTGATCCCTCCTGATGAAAGGAGCCAGGGGTTCATCTATTATTTAATCATATTCTCCATCAGAATGCATCTCGTGTTTCTATATTAAACTCCACTGGGTAAGCATAAACCTCAGCACTGTAAGGTCAAACACACCCCGCAT
>OMNV01029097.1:9118-24110 GCA_900303265.1 Brotula barbata | reverse complement strand
GATTCTCTGAGGCTTCAGTAAAGCTGCTGTTTATCTCCGCAGTATGTTTGACATGACAAAAACACCATGTCTCAATTCACCCCCTCTCCCTCCTCATGGTACTTCTATTAATCTGGAATGTAAAAAAAAAAAATCATCCCCGAGTCCTATAAGGGTTGACTGATAACTTCTGAGCTTCAGTGTAAAACATCATTCTTGTTTTTCAACGTCTTCCTTTGTTGACTCCATGAAAATGGATTCGAGCTGCAGGGATGCTACACAAGGGCCAGGTCATGGACGGCAACCATGGCAACAACTGATCTACGTGTACATCCATCCATCATCTATCTATCTAATAAATTGGTCCAGAAGTGAACCTTACTACATAATCACCAGTAAACACCAGTTTAATATTTGTATTAATAAAAGAACCACCAAAGGCTTAAAAAGTGAAGGTTACAGTGATGGATGTTTTTTTACATCATGACTTCTTTCTACATGTACATTTTTCGTAATACTTTTCTACACGATATACTCAATTATGGGTTATTTATGTGAAAGGTTATTACATACTTATACTGTATTTATCTCTTTATCCAAAGTCCTAAAATAACCCTGAACTGTTCCCTTTAATCCCCAATTCATTTACCAGGCTGATGCCACAAATATAAAATATTTGTGGTAGTTTTACCCTCAAAGCGATAAAAAATATGGAAAATGTTAAAAAAAAAACAGATGACCACGAAGAGTGATGCATGCTGGGATATGTTCTGCTTTGTGTGCGTCGTTGACCTCCCCTCTCACTAACCCGTATTAGTGTAGCTGCAGACAAGCTACATGGTGACTTGCGGAAAAGTAGTTACTGGAAAAGCTACATTGTTTTGAAAATAGCTTAGCGACTGCCAAGCCAGTAGTTCAGTTAGTAGCTCAGATACTTGTAGCTCGATAATCCCCAACGCGGCAGATTTTTCAATCAGCCTCCCTCCTCTCTTTAAATATTGGTACACCCAGCTTGACACAAGGATTCATTCCAAGCGACGTACAATCGCACAAACCAAACATCTAATTATCGCCCACACAGACGCACGTGACCGCTGAAAAAAAAAAAAGCTCACAATTAATCACGCTGCTTGTTGTACCTGATGCGTGATTATCGCCCGGCTCATCCTCTGCAAGTTGTCAGCCTGTTCTCCGTAGGATCGCAGACTTCCACGACATGTGCCCGCCGCCTCCCTGAGTCAACAACAGCGGCAGCCACACTGAGGGAGATTACAGCCAGCGCTCGCTCCAAATTGTGTTTAATTATAGCTCAGGGAGAAGTGGGGACAGTCTAGCCCCGTATCTATGAAACACCACGGTAACCATGACAACAGCTCAATCAAAACCACACGCCGCTGGATTGTGGACGTCTGAACTGTAGATTAATTTTGAACCCGGGGTACATGTGATCAAACATCTGGGCACACACACACACACACACGGAAAGCAGGTGTGTGTGTGAAGATATGAAGATGAGCGTCCTGTCATGATTTGTGTGAGGCGTAACAGTGACAGAGATGACACGGAGACACTGCAGCCTGCATTACAGCCGTCAGCGTGGAGCTCTAATCAAAAGGCATAAATTATTCCTCCAGGTTTCATTTGCCTTCTCCAGCAGCGGCGAGGGCGAGCGTGGTCACCGGGTATCGATCTCTGAAGCTCAAGGAGAATACATTAGAGGGAAAGGACACCTTACTCACAGCTGTCTCTCTCACACCCCCCATCTCAGGCCGTACACGCTGGAGCCACTGTGCGTCTGCGTGTGTTTTCTTGTTTTTGAGTCTAAGATTCTGGACACCGTGCTCTCCTTGATCATAATCAGTAAATTAAAAGTCAAAGAGTCGCCTCGGCGCTCCGACTCTTTGTGTGTTTGCGGTACATTTTCATTTTAAACTCCATTTTCACTGCACTTCTTTTCACAGCTGTGTGAAAAAGCTTCCACGGCTGATTTGACAGCATCATCCGAGTCTGAAAAGCTACGGTCTTTTCAAAAAACACATTTGTGTTTGCAAGAGGAGGTGAATGCAACCTGCTCAAGGATTTTGGAAACACTTAATGGGCATTTTCACTTTCATAACCCATGAATCATTTAATATACCAAATACCAAAGTCATAATAATCTCATACACTATAATAAAACAAACAACAACCCTGAAGTCCTTTTCTTTAACCCTTACTTCTTTAAGACATGATAGCTGTAATTTCCCTTAAATTTCCCTTTATTCTGGATGCGTTGGGCATCATTTTACACAGATTTCCCCAGAATGCATTCAGATATAGTTGGTATTTTAATTGGCTTTTCACAAGAATTTCAAAGATAATTATGGTATTTTTGATTTTCAGGGTCAAACAAGGTCACTGACATTGGATTTTTTTTTGTATTCCAGAGATGAAACAACAGCTTTATTGAAAGTTTAGTTTGGGTGCTATTTCCCCTTAAACAGCCTTTACTGAAACTTACCAAAAATCCAGATGTTTCGGGGCCAAACATCCTTTTTAGGTGAAACCATAATATAAACTTATAAGAGAAGCTTTCAACACGTTTAGCACAGAGATCCATAAGGGACCGTTCAGATGACATCATCACCGGTAAGTGAAAGCCAAATTTTTCCGGAATGCTACAATTTGCAACGAAATCAAAGTCCGTGACCTGGTTCAGATGTCAGTCACCTGAATATAATCCCATCTCAGTGTCACTTTAAAGCCAGGTTTACTGTAAACAGGGCCTGAGGGATTACTTTGTACCCATCAGTCCTGGTGCCTCTCTGGTGTCTTCCTGGTTCATCGATGATCTGTTGAAACTCTTTTGAACTACAATAAACTTGTTACCCAAAAAAAGAAAACACGTAGACAGAGAGTTACTGGCCTTATCGGCCCTCTTTGTTCCTCAGTAAAGTGAAGCGTGTTCCGTGTGGGGCGTCAGTTGGCTTTCGAGATGCTGAGTGTGGACTTTTCAGCCTTTCTAACACTTTGTGCTCCGTCTGAAATCAGAGGCACGCGAGCGCACGCCACACACACACACACGCTATCGTGATTACACACTCCGGTGTTCGGCCATCGCCATTTCAAACAAAGCCAAGCTAGAGCGAGCAGACGAGGACAAGAGGGAACAAAGAGACGAATTATACCACCGAATGTAAAAAAGACTTTTGGATTAAAGCTGCAGTCCTTATCCAGCTGTTAAAAGTTCATCGACCGTTATGAGTGGTTTTGGAACAAAGCTAAAGCAGAGTGACTCTTCAATCTGCACATCAGGAAGAGGAATTCAAGAAGACTTCAAGAATTTAAATGGAAGAGAAAATGCTGAGCTTGGTATTGTAAACTTTTTTTATCTTTCCCAGGAAAAAAACCTCATGCATCAGATTCATTTTGGGATTTTTTTTCCCCCTTATTATGCTAAAACTAGAAGATCCCAATCATGAATTATGGCAGACGCCTCAGATTAGTCAGCCCCTCCAGGAAGTCGTAATTTTGTGATCGCAAGAAACACATCAAGCCCACGCAATTTGCGAGACCTCGAAGATTCGCACAATTCCAACACCAGACCTTCCAGCTGGTGCCTTTGTCAAGGTCAATGGCAGGAGTGATGATCCGCCACCTTTACGAACTCTTCAAATACACAGTAAGTGGAAACTGTGAGTCTCTGTGGGTGGAGAAGGGAGCGCTAACAGAATACAACGGTTATTTCCTACCATTTCCAAAAACGTCTGGGAAGGACAGAGTGGACCGTGAAAACGTCTCTTCCTCCGTGTCTCGCCTCCTCCTCCACGCTCGCCGCGTACGTTAAGAACGAACCTGAACGTGCTTCAATCGCTGGTTTTCGACCTCCGCTCGCTCCAAATAGCAAAGACAGATTTTGATCGTCGAATAAAAAGCCGGCCTGTCGCGGTAATGAGCGTAATTTGCGCCCGGCGGCCCCGAAGTTCCACCGTTACCGCGAATTAATGGCGAGTGCGGCGAGCGGCCTCTGGTTGAGATAATGAGTTCACCTGAGGGGTCCTGAGCGGCGGCGAGGCAGAGGTAATTGTTCTGAACATCCCAGTGAGGCGCTCTCAGCGTGATTGGGCCGGACGGACGTGTGCAGGCGAGCGTGAGTACGGACGTGAACGTGAACTCCGTGCCGTGTGAACTCCATCAGCGTTTCATCGTGGAGTGGAGGTACGCTGATGAAGATCGCGTCTCTGACGGCGAGACGCGGCGGCGAGCGAGCATGACGCGGATTTCTTTATGATCGCCACCAGAACAGACAACAAGTTTCATTTTTAAATTCTTCTGCAAAGACCCAAGTTGCCAAATAAATCCAGGTGCATTCTGGGGAAGAGCAAATTTGAAGGGAAATCACAAAAAAATAAGTCTTGGATTGGATTTTGATGTCTTCTCTGCCTTGTATACTCTTATTATTAGCGGTTTAGTGGTGGATGAATGTTTCCTTCGTCCTCCAAATGACCATGAACTGTTTGCACTCAATTACAAATTTTCAAGTATTTAAGAGGATTTAAAAGATCGGTAAAAACTTAGAGAAAAAAACAAAAAACCTCAACAGTTACATCACTTTTGATGCTTGGTTATTTTTTCTGCAGTCACGCCGGCTGTAGGGGCTGCAGGAGCTGCAGGAGCTGTGAAAGATGTTTGACCGCTGTGGGAGTGGGCACAGACCTGGCAGTTAACCTTTAAATGGCCTAATTAAACCGCAGAGCCATTAGGTAATCTGTGATTAAATCAGAGCAGATCCACGAGGAGAGAAAGACGCCCTGCGAGCAGTTAACCACGCCGCTCGGAGCTCTCGACAAAATCACGCACGGTTTCTTAAAGGAGGATCGCGATGATGCAGAGACGCGACGACCGACGCCGTTCTATCGGAGACCTGAGCGCGTTATCTCAGACGAGCAGCCCGGTGTCCTTTTTGTTCACTCTGATGGGCGTGAACATGGTGGAATCGTCCCCGTCGTGCTTCTCAGGCGTTCAAACCTTCCAAACGGCGTTCCGTGAATAATGAAGCCAAAAACAAAGGACCTCACAAACAATTTGCGCGGAATTTGTCGGAGTTGCTTCGTCCTGGGTCTTTTCAGGACGCGATGCGGGGTTGGACCGGGCGCCGCTGCACAAACAGCAACAGGCTTTCACGGCTGACGCACAGGCGCTCTTTTATGTGTCACTGGTGTACGGTTTATATTTAGAGACGGGCAAAAGGCTCTTATTTTAGTTTTTGGTCCAGTCTAGGATGGATAGAACCAAACAAAGGGCACTCAGGGAGATCATACCTCCTCCAAGGGCCAAAAAGTCACATCGATTTTGCTTTATTTCCCTCAGACTTTAACAACGGCGCTGAAACCAGATGTGTCACACCGACCATATATTGCACAACCATCTGAAAACCATTTCATCCTGTTGGTTCAACGTCATCTTAACTACACTCTGGAAATCGATGCTCGTTTCCAGACCTATCGGTTGATGAAAATCCATAAATGTGAGTCCTGTTCAGAACTAAAATTGGTGAAAAAGGAAAAAATATAAACAAATCCCCAATTTTGTAGAAAGGTCAACTCAGAGTGTTTGAAAAACAGAATCTGACACTAAAAATGATCCTACAAACAAAGAACAAAGAGCGAGCGCTAATCCATCCATCCGTCCGTCCTTCTCTCCATCATCCATCCATGCATCCGTCCTTCTCTCCATCATCCATCCATGCATCCGTCCTTCTCTCCATCATCCATCCATGCATCCGTCCTTCTCTCCATCATCCATCCATCATCCGTCCTTCTCTCCATCATCCATCCATCATCCGTCCTTCTCTCCATCATCCATCCGTCCTTCTCTACATCATCCATCCATCCATCCGTCCTTCTCTACATCATCCATCCATCCATCCATCCGTCCTTCTCTCCATCATCCATCATCCATCCGTCCTTCTCTACATCATCCATCCATCCATCCGTCCGTCATCCATCCATCCACTCTGTCTGAACCTACAGTCTATAACCTAATAACCACCCTGCCATCCTTCTCTCCATCATCCATCCATCCATCCGTCCGTCATCCATCCATCCACTCTGTCTGAACCTACAGTCTATAACCTAATAACCACCCTTCCATCCATCCTGTCCACGGGTGATTGTCTCGTCTCAGACTGTGCTGTGCTGCTGCATTTAGACTTCTGATGATCTTCTCCCTGTCTTGGATGTTTCCCCTCTGACTGCGGCGCAGGAGACGCGTGCCGCAAGCCGCCGTGCTCCGGCTCATCGGGAATGTTAATGATTCAATCATTTCCCGCTCGTAGCCTCGCTTAATGTCAGCCGATGTAAGAGAGCAGCCGTGTTCATAAAGCGTAGCTGTCGTCTGCGTCTGATGCCTGCACTGGAACAAATTTCATGAGACAGTCGGACGGAACGCCGTGTTCTGTGATGACATCATAACAACACAGAATGATTAATAAGTTTAGAAGCCTTATGTTGTGCAACTTAGTTTGTAACTGCCAAAAAAGTGCTGATGTTGAAAGTCAATCATGGACTAAATAGTTAAGCATACTAATTTTATAGTGACGGCCAAGTCACAAGAACGGCTTGTAGAGAAGCAAAGCCGTGACTCTTTAAAGCTGGTAACACCTAGAATTTATTTTAGAAGAAGGAATGTTACACCTTGAATGTAAAAAGTCATTAAAGTGGGTATTTTTCACATTAAAATTGATTAAAACGCCAAACATGAACAAATGCTAAAATATGCTAACATGCTAACTTGCCTTGATTACTAACATTCATGAATCGGCCTGTGAATAAACCCCTTAAAACCTGTGATGGAATTATTCAAGTTTTCAGACTGTTTAAATGCATCTTTAATTTCCCTTAAAAATCCCTTAATTCAGCTCCGAAAGTTCCGGACACTAACGCTCGGGCTTCTTAGCTCGGCAAAACTAACGTAAACTGAGTGGAAATGTGCTCATAGAATCTAACAAAAGGATTATTACCAAGGATTATTGTTTGAATGATGCCATCCAACATATAAAGAGACAACTGGCAGACACTGGCACAGATCTGATGCCACGTTTAGTGTCTGCAATTAAAAAAAAAAAAAAAAAATCAGCCGTTACTTCTCCCTAATATGAGACATCAGCATTTTCCTTTTTCATTTACTTATGCTTTATTATTTGTCTTCATCAAAACATTGGTGCGGTGTTGACGTTTTTGTCATGTAAATCAGCGCTGATTGGATAACTGCACGCCCACTTTTCTAAATTGCACAGTTGGTGGGTCAGATTTGCCGCTTTATTGTCTGTGGTTGCCATAAATGTTGGACTCTCTCGTTTTTCCACAATAGCATTACCATAATCACGCACTAACCTTTCATCATCGGCTCGCCCTCCTCTCAGCACGCCGATTAGTAAACTATAACTGCTATTAAAGTGCATATGGAGGCGTTGTCGATGGTCCCCGCGGACTCCAAATGTCCCAGAAGGCTCCGACGCAGCAGGACTCTGTTTGTTTCACCTCAAACTGCTCCACTGCTGGATACACAAACCACATTAAGTCGGAGGCCGATCTCCCAGACAACAACATATGTTCTGTCGTTCTGGAGGCAGCCTCATGTGTATTCAAGTCCCGCATGCGAGGACGTTTAATCCTGGGAATGAACTGCCATGGGAAATAAGACACTCGGGGGACGAGAGGAGCATCGTCGGTGCACGATTCACAGCAGTTTGGCCGCGCCGTCTGGCACGGCGTCCGGCGCCGATATAAAAGCGATTCATGATTGGAAAATGTCACGAGAGACTTCTGTGTAACCTTTAATTATCCATGTGAATGCAAATGAGGATTGTCCAATTAAAAGGTTTCATTGTAGACCACATCACCAACACTGACAAATTGCTGGCTGCGTGCATATGTGGTTAATATTGATTGCCTCGTCCCGTATTGGCAAATCCTGTTTCAGTATGGCAGAACATTTTTGTCCTTCGTTAGGATGAGCCTTGAAGGTCTGCCAAACAGCTGTCTGCCTTTGGCTCCACAGCTGAAGCCGGTGTTGGCAAAATTTTGATATATCGCTGTGTTGTTGTGTCGTGAAGAGGCAGAGATGAGCTCCCAATTTAACGCTTGATTTACGTTCCAACCCTGACCGAGCTCCGGGTAGGGACAGGAAGAACGCCACAGATGTTAGTTTCCGCTGCAGGAAACTGCTGACTCACCCTTAGGGACAGGGTAGGGGTTAATGTTAGGGTTACAACCTATGACCCTTTGTTTTCAGTGGCTTTAGGTGCACTTAAGGAAAAAAAACCAAAAAAAAAACCAAAACAGCTAATGGGTTTTACACTTTACCAGGTTTTGAGTGTGCGTGTAAATACATGCTGAGGTGATTTGGGCATTTGATCGTGGTGCCCCCTGGTGGCCTTAATGGGGTCAGAAGACAACAGGGTACGACCAGATTATGCAGATTATTTGCAGATTATGTATTCCATCCAGACTCGGAACAACTTGGGCTCCCCCAGAAAGAAGCGGAGGACGTGAGGGAGGAGAAACATATCCGAGGTAGCATGATTAGCTTTTGAAAACCGATCTTTTGCGATTACTGTTTTATTGGATGGGTCATAACATATAAATTATTGCTATAAAGAGAAAAAAAATAAAAATCTGGATGATAAAGTGGGCCTCCAGAGAACGGCGCCTCCACGGGGGCATGAATGTGCCTGAACTACAGTGGAGCTACGAGGCTGCGAGGAGCCTGTGTAGCAGTGAATCAAACGCTTCTTCGCTCACATTAAAGCTTTCATGAGCCCGCGTGAAGAGGGCGGAGGAGCGGTCAACAGCTTCACAGGGCGACTAGAAACAGGTAGAACTTCACACACAGTGGTGGGATCGGAACAAAACACAACACGGAAGCACACAACGTCCAAAGACAACTTCGTGGTACAGTTACAAACACATCTTGTTGTTGTTTTTTCTTTGAGGTTTGTTCTCAGTTTCCGTTTCAGCGTCCAGATTTAATCAAATAAAGACAGGATGCCAGAAATAGCTCCATAAGAAACCTGTAGACTTTGTATATGTCATATTTTCACCTCCAAGGCTAAGTGCGATGTGGGCGGATGGATGGTTTTTAGGAACGATAAGAAACATGCCACAGCTCTCCCAGTGATGACACTAAGTGTTATTTGTCCATTACATCGTATATCAGCATGTCTCAAACACAGCTCCACTCAACAGATTAAGTACCGCTGTAAATTGGTATATTAAACTGCTGGTAACCATAGCAACCCTGCTTCTGATTAATTCCACCCTACAAATAAATGACACAGCGTCTCCTGTTGCCTGTTCTAAATGAATACAGTGTAAACTGGATGACGCTATAATAATAATTGATGATAGAATGTCACACTGTGGACAAAACGCTTCTAATGAGACGATTCAGTTTAAATTACTACATTAAGACGATGAAATGATGATGATGATGATGATGACGATGAAAATGATACGTCCCAAAAGAAGATGTAATTCCATGGGTAGCTGTGCAAGCGCACACACAGATTTGTGTGTCTATGAAAAGACACACACAGTGATGATGATGATGGTCATGATGATAAATATAATACATCCCAAAATAAGATGTCAATCCAGATGTGTGTAGGAAAGGTGCCATGATGATGGATAAGTGATGATGATGCTTGTGAAGATAAAGATGATGAGGAAGACGACGATGGTACTGCGTCCCAAAATAATACATCATCCAGATGTCTGTCTATGAGGATGATGACTGATGATGAAGATGAAGACGATGATGATACTGCATCACAAAATGAGTATGTGTGTGAGTGTGTATTATGAAGATGGATGAATAATGATGATGAAGATGATGAAAATTGTGATGATGAGCATGATTAAATAGGATGTCATTACAGGTGTGTGTGTGTGTGTGTGTCGATGAGAGATATGAAGATGACAATGATGAAGATAAAGAAGAAGAAAATGATGATGATGGCACTGCATCCCAAAATTTATGTCATCCAGATGTCTGTGTGTATCAGACTGATGAATGATGAAGATGATGAAGAAGATGATGATGAAGAAGATGATGATGAAGAAGATGATGATACCGCATCACATGATGATGACGAGAAAATAAGATGTGTGTGTGTGGCTGAGAGATGTGATGAGGATGATGATGCTGATGACACCGCGTCTCAGAATATGATGTCACTCCCGGTGTGACTCCTCCTGTATGTGTCCTGTATCTCCTCCCGTTTCCGGTCCTCGATGAGCCCATCCAGCCTGGTGGGGCTTTATTGTTTTTAAAGTGAGTTCAAACTCGATTCAATCTCAAAGTGCAGAGCTCCGTGAGCGCAGATAAACTCAGTGGAAAGATCTATGGAGATGAGGAGAGGAAGGGCGTCTGGAGGCCGCACAAACCCGGCACAAGATGTCACAATGAGCCTGACTGGGATGAGCTCTACGACCTCACTTCATCAATCTATAGAGAGAGAGAGCGAGAGAGAGAGAGGGAGAGAGAGAGAGAGAGAGAGAGAGACTGATAAATCACACAGCTCAGGGAAAAGTGAGGCTGGAAATTTCCACAAAAAGTCCATTTGTATTCAGTGTCGTTGCGACTACCATCCACCTGACGGGGTTCACGGGAGGTGAGAGAGGCTGCCGAGCGGACACGCCCACATCCAGGAAGAGCACTGGACTTATTCCCTCTCACGTAAAGATGCATAAACCCGTCCACAGACACGTGGATCCATTTCGCTGCTTTCGTTTGCGGTGTTTGTGGGCTTTGGGCTGCACGTCAAGCTCGCCGTTTAAACTTGCTGCTTTGTGAACTTTATTTAATTTCTGCATGCTGCTCGCGTTGTGGTTTCCGTTTCCTTTGTTTACATCATTTTGTCGGGATAAAGACACCGTGACTCCTAAAGCTTCCAATCTCCCTCAGCTGTTTGTCCTCCTTTTGTTCTTGATATTTTTTTTTTTGTCAGTTTCCTCTCGCTGCCCCCCCACTGCCGTGGATTACGAGGTAAATACTAATAAAGTACCTGAGAAAATTGGCCGGAGGCGTTTTTTGCCCGTGTAATGGAGAGAAAAGGACCAATGATTCTTTCTACCATTCAGCTTCGGTCCAAGGGTGTCCTGGTTTGATCTACAGTCAGACCTGAACGTGGAAGCCTTCACTTTCTCTCAGTAAGGCTCAGGGCTGATAATGGTGATGATGATGAGGAAGATTTGCAGATGTTGTTTTCATTATTTAGATTAGCAGAACGTTTAGTTCGATCAGGTTTATGTGATGGACTTTGTCTGCTGCTGGTGCCTGATACTCTTCCATTTTTTTTTTGTTAGATTCTGACACTGATTGATGATGTCAGGGATCATCGCCTGGGCACTGAAGTGCAAGAGAAAAAAAACAGAAGAACAAATCCGACCTGACCATTCTCACCGAGGACGCAGGGACACAGAGTGGATTTGTGTCCAAGCTGGGACCACATATGGACGAGTCCCAAATATCTGAAAACAAATAAATTTAAAAAAATTTAAAAAAACGATCAGAAAACATTTTGTGACGCCTGTATGCAAAAAAAAAATCCGAGCCTGGTGTGAAGGTCAATCTTTATGAAATCTTATTTCAAATTCTGGCGAAAAGCTCAAAGTTTTCAAAGATTTAAAAAATGCCTTAAGGGATTTTAGGATTTTGTTCTCTACATTTTTTTCCCTTAACTTTTGTCTCATATTATTTTGTACTATTCATAGCTTACTGACATGAAAAGGCTCATCACCTGTAGTGGACTGGACTACCCAGTGTTTAAAGGGTTAAAGGTGCTCCTGGATTTGATGTCAACATTGCACCTGAATGACTTTTCCCTCCCTGATCTGTAACTTGTTAAGATATTGGTTTTGCCACACACACACATTTGTCTTTTTTCTCTGATGTTACTGCAGACCACACAGGAGCCAGAACACGGGCCTCACCTTCATCAGGAGGACACACACGGGACTTTTGGTTTGGGGTCCTTTGGGGTAATATGGTTGCATTTTTGCTGCTTTAGAACTTGACTCGCTAATTGCACTCCATGCTGTGCTTTTAATCTTATTTTTTGAGATTTCTCACCCCCTGGTGGTTGAAAAAAATCTATTATGGACTTTTTAATTGAAGTAAAAGATATTAAACAGCTCATGGTTGGCACATGAGTGTATTTATTTATTTCAACAGCATGCATTCAAACCAGTTGACATCCGTATTCAAGTAATTTGATTAGTTAAACTGTTTGAATTATAGTTGACATGGGTTTAAAGTAATTACTAAGAGGGAGGTGAAAGGCCTGTGGTGAGTTTTTCTCCTTAAAAATGACATTAAAACCACAATAATCAATAAATTAGTGATTAATTACCTAAAATAAACACAGAAATGCACCATTGCATCAGGAGTCAAGTTTTAACTGTGTTCAAACCTTACATAGAACATGTGTGTGTCCAGTTTGACCCATTTCAATGTCCGACAGCGTCCAAAATAACATTCGATTCCATTGTAACACTGGACCACATTTCCCAAAATGATCTAAAATGCACAAAAACTACTTTTTAAATGAGTTTGTTTTCATGCATTGATGCTGTTTTGATTCAAAAGTGACCTATATTTTTTAAAAATGCATTTCAGTTTGACAATAGGAGCCCAATCAAGGAAAATTATGATTACAGGCAATCTGTGAATAGTGGAATTGTGCCAAATAAAAAGAACTCGGGGGAGAAAAAAAGAACACGCGTGGGAAACATACACAAAAACCACACGCACACACACACACGCAGTTTAGTGCTACTGCTTTTTCTCCATAAGTGAGTGAGTGGGAGTGAAAGTGTAAGAGGAAGATCCTCCTGATCCGGACGTTTAAGAATGCAACATAGGTTTAGGACTCCAAATGTGGTGGAGATGTCGTTTATGGAGAATATGAAGAGGCACGGAGGGATGACACTACAGACAAGATACTACATACACAACAAGTAGGATATATAGAACAACAACATATAGATCAGACTTCATGTAAACCTGCAATTAATGTGTGAATGTCCAATGGAGGACAAAAACAATGAATACAGTGAGTACGCACAAAATGAATGTATAAATATATACAGTATGTATAATTTAATAGGGAGGTGGGACTTTATATATGGTAGTTATGTAAATACAGTATATATATATATATATATAGAGAGAGAGAGAGAGAGTATATGTGCTATATGTGATGATGTCACAAAATATTTGGTGATCAAATCAAAAAACTATAAATGAATAAATAACTGTTATGACTTGCAGACTTCCTCTCCATATTCATGAGTTCGTCCTTGTTTTGTGGATGTGAGTCGTTAGATGCCTTCGGGACCTTCCTGCTGTAAAAGGATAAATAAAAATCCATCTTCTGCCTCCTTCAGGTTCCAGGGACAGGATCAGTTGGGGGTTGGGGGGTGGACATGTCCCCTGTCTCCTGTCTCACGTCGTTACTAAGAAAAGTACCCATTAGTCCACCCAACCCAAGTGGTGCGCGCTGCTATTGGACGGAGCGGGGGCTGGGCTCCGCCGGGCTCCAGCAGCCAGCCGCCTGTTCGCCAGTCGCCGCTCGTTGCGCGCTGGATATGGATCAGGACGCAGCGCGCATCACTGCTGTGTGCCGCGGACAGGCTGCGCTCGGTGGCGCATAAACGCTGGCCCAAATGAACCGTCGCCCCCCCGGATCGTCCGGCGTGCAATGGCTTAACAGGAGAGACATGAGTGTGCGCACGGAGGACGGCCTCACTCTGTGCCAAAGGGCTCTCCAAATCGTTACGGAACTTTGTCTTGCGGGGCACGTAGACCGGGAGAAATGTTCGGATATCTTCCCGCTGGAGAGCAGCATACCAGGTAAAGGACATGCAGGTAAATGAAGAAAGTCCTCATTCTCTCAGTGATGTCCCTTTAGGAGGAGACACTTCATGTTTACCTCAACTTCAGCTCGGACTTGTTGGCGGTGTTCTGTTAAATTCAAAGCCCACATCGTGGCGCAGCAACAGGTGGAGCGCAGACTTAACGGAGAGTCTGAGTGAGGACGGGATCCTTCCACTTCTCACTTTTACTTTCATTGCTTTTGGTCTTAAGATGTTTGTTTTTCTTCTTCTCTTTATTAATGATGTATTCTGACACCTGGAAATTTTTATGTCTTTATGTCAGGGGGGTTCAACCGATGTGGTCCCATGGACCTCCGTGCTGTCTCGGTAACCTGTGGACCGCTGAGGGGGGAAGATGAGGTTTTTGTCTTATATCAGTGAGATTTGACAGTCCGCCTCTTCCTGTCAGTCCAGTGTTGGACAGGGACGGTCTCATGTCCTCCGGTCTCCATTGGTATTTATTTATTCTTTAGGTCCTCCACTGTGATGGATCCTCTCTCACAGACGTATAAATGTTAGTGAGATGGATTTCATTATTCTCAAACAAGAAATAAACAACAAAAAAAAGAAATACAAACAATAAAATATGAAACTGCTTCTGGCATTGAAATGACATCACTGAAATCACTGCCACGGACCACGTGCAGTACCTCCACGGTCCACCAGGGAGCCGCGGACCACCGGTTGAGCCCCCCTGCCTTAAAGTGCCCGTGACGAGGTGTTTTTCTTCTGGATTCTTCCTCAGAGCGTGTGAAGCCGTTATCTCTGTACTGTTTTTTTCCTGCTGCCCCGTCTTTCTTACAGCTTGCTTCTCTCCTTTTTCTCTTTCTCCCTTGCACGTTTGTCTGTCCTACATTGTTGTCCCTCGCTCGGCCAACCTGTCCTGTCCTGTCCTGTCTTTGCCTTCTCTGTCCGTGCTTCATTGTTGTCTCCTGGGTGACTTGTAGACATCTCGATTAGCCTACTTGCTGTGGTCGTGGGTTTCTGTGGCCTCGCCCTGTTGGTAGTCTCTCTCTTTGTCTTTTGGAAGCTGTGCTGGCCCTTCTGGAGGAGCAAGGCCCTGTCAGCCCACGCTGAAAATGGCCTTCGCGTCG
>OMNV01029093.1:65949-86206 GCA_900303265.1 Brotula barbata | reverse complement strand
CTCAGTTACAGCTGATTGTACCCGTGCTTCCTCGCTGCTGGAAATTGCGTGTAACAAAGTACACAGTGCTTCTATTGTCCCGCCCCCCCGTTGTGCTGCAAGCAGACTTAGGTCACATGTCATTTGCATATTATTATGAATCCCGACCTGCTGAGTCTACCTGATGTGTTTGGTTGACTCAGATTAATTTTGGATTCATTTGATCTTCCTGCTTGGTTCTTATAGTTAAGTATGACTCGCTTGCTAATTAGCGCTTTATCGTGCTAATGATGAATTATTTTGCTATTGGAGTAAAATAAAATGTCCATTCACTGAACCTCGGGTGGTTGTTTCCATGTTACTTGCACTTAGTTGGGTCACGCAGTGCTGATGTCATCGAAGTGACTCACCCGTGTGAATCCCTGAAAAATGTGGGAAAACAGACTTTGGGTCATATCTCCGAGTGAGTCACTGTGAACGTGTTATTATTGAAGATTGCAGTTTATCGGCCCCTCTTTAAGAGCTTACGTGGATTTTGCGATGATTGCTTGAATGTGTCCACGTGGACTATCCCACAAAATGAAGATTTAGGCCGTTATTTGTCATATTTCATAAGTGGAACATGCAGCGAAAGGGATGCAAAGGTTGGAGTTTTGTCATCTCTGTTCAAAGTTGCATTGTTTACTGTAGAACTGCACGAGGTGATCCTCTTTTCGATTTGGGCATTTTCTGTGACTGAAACACGCAAAGCTCCTCTAAAGCCTGGAAGTCTCCTGGTTCTATCCTGGTGTCCACGCTTAGGCGGAGAAAACAAGGGCATTTGGTCTAAGCTGGAGTCCAATCTGGAGGTGTTTGGCATAGAGTCGACAGTTCTGTAGGCCGCCGGCGTCATCCTGGTCCTCATCCTACACACAGACTGGAGGAGGCCGTATGGGGGAAGTGATCAGGATGAGAGCTGACTCCAAAACGCAATAAGAACATGTCAGTCATCACGGCAGTGCAGAAAATTACCCAATAGACACCACACCAAGCTGTAAGTGTCGGAGGATAATACAAATTGTGGTGTGATTTTTTTATAGAAATAACAAACTTGCACGTCTGCTTCCGATGATGTTTTCCCGAAGCCTTAGATATTATTCTCTACATGCTTTCCTTTCTGTCTGACCTGTTTTTCCTCCCACCATGTCACCTTCTGCCGTTTTTTTCTTGCCTGCCGCGGTGCTGTTTGTGCTCCATGCCTTTCAGAGGTCTGAGTACTTCAACATAAATATTTCATCGACACGCACACATAACCCATCCCGTGGTCTCCCGTGCAACACCTCGCCGACAAACCCTGCGAGGACCCAGGGCGGCTAGGGTGAGAGATGTTTAAATGATATGTCAAACATTCACACGGAGTAGCGCCTCTTAATCTAAAGAGACGTGACCGAAATGACCTAGATGAAATATGTTGTATCTTACATCTTAAGCTACTAGGAGCGCTGCCAATCTTCCCGTCTGTGTGTTGGCTTCTCTCTGACTCATCTCCAGCGATATGGAAGAAAAAGCAAAAGCTCCGTCTTTAGATGAGTGCACACCACAATATCAATCGTCTAATCCCAAGAGGGAGTCATTCTTTTAGATCCCCCTGCACTTGTCCCTCCGTTACAGCTAAAGCCGAGAACGTTTGCCCTAGTGTTGGAGAAGTGTGAGGCCGGGACTGATGTGTGTGTGTGTGTGTGTGTGTGTGTGATGTTGCTGCATGTCAGCTGTCTGAAGGAGTAACTATTGATCCATTTATTTAGCGGCAAAGAGTTATGGTTTCGTCAAGGTTTCCCCCCCCCCAGGCTGCGTATTGACACATGGGGGTCAAAGATCACGCAGGTCGAGCGGCGTGCCCAGATTGTCTGTCCGTGTGGCGTGGCTTCGAAGGGAACAGACAGATCGGTTTTGCCTCAGACGACAATGATTCATAAACGATAAGTTCACGACCGCTATGGGAAAAGAGGAGTCGTAAAACTGTGTTAGCCTTGAACAACCAAGAATGTGTCAAAACTTGGTCTTAGCGTTTAGAAATATTAGCTGAAAACGTATAAAGCGTCTGCCAAGGATACGTCTCTCGTCTGCTGTCCCCTCCGCCTCCCTCCACCTCTGAGTAAATACAGGGGTTACTACAAGGATCATAAATTTGCGAGCACAGAACAGGCCAAATTAGAAACTTGTTGTCTTTTCTCTGTTTTCTCTTTCACTGTTAAACGAGCCGATAAAAACCCCGGTGTGTTTTCCCTCCGTGGCAGTGTGTGATCACGGTGGGAAGCATATTAACTCCCCTGCCTGTCTCGTCGGAGCGCCGGTAGAGCTCTACAGGCTCTCTGTTACTGGGTACCGCGGGTGCACTTGTCTGTGTGTGCATGCGGGCCGTGCATTCATTTGCATGTGAGAATTTCCAGATATGTGTCAGCTTGCGGCACCCAAATTGCAGCACCCTGTTCCATTGCCCATTCCCCCCCCTCCCACACACACACACACACACACTCACACAAATTCTGGACTATATCCCCTCGCTGTTTTCTGCCCAAATACAATATTGTTTCCTTGTTCCCTCTCAAAGAAATCCATCAGATTTTATTGGAAAATGGACTAATTTATGCCACCTCCATGTTTTTGCTTGCATTGTTAATTGTTAGCAAGATTATAAAACCGACAGAATTTCATGGAAGGGTGAGACATGGGCCAGGGAATCATTTGAATTATAGTGCAGAACCAGATATCATTATTCAAAATCTTGACATTCGGAGGACGTTCTTCAAAAACACATTATAACTAATCTCGCTAATCTTAAAGAATAAAAAAATCGTTCTATCCCATGATTGCTAACACATGTAATCTGGATAAGATGTGACATCTTAAAATATATGTGAGGGCAGAAACATGCAGGCACGTCATTTATAGATGTTTTCACTTTACATTTTTAATAGATACAGAAACAGAGCCACAGATAATTAATTATAATTCAATTTTGTAATAATAGTTGTTGGTTTATACCATGATATATAATATGATGTTATTTTATCTAGGCACGTTTGGCCTTGCTGCAGGTAACAGATTTATGAAGTACCTGTGTACCTATGCAGTTTTTTTCACTCAGTCTCTTGTCAAATTGCCAAAAAAAGACAATTTGTTCTTGTCGCTGTCGTGGAGTCAAAATAAATTTTAAGAGCAGCTTAGAAGTAGAAATAAGAGAATGAGACAAAGCGGTGTTCTAATAACAACAAAATAAAATCACAGCAGATTCAAGTGATCCTAAAACTAGCTGATGCCCCTATGTAAAATTATTTAATCTCATTTGAAAATGACTTCATTTATGCCAGAAGAACAAATGAACAGTGATTTGTTTCCCACTGCTTTGTCTGTCTCATACGGGGTGGCATCCCGGGCAGATGTGCACTACTGTCAACACCCAGAGCTGCTGAAGCTCCTTTAATACCTTGTTCAACCCCTTGAGCAATGTCTGTTTCCCATCCAAGGTCAATGTTGGTAGATATGAAATATGTTATTTTGGTTAGCTGTGCCTCGTAACCCGATCTTCTAGAATAACACGGGGGTTGGACTGTTTGAAGAGAAGTGGCTAGAAACCTTGGGGCGAGTGGATCCAAATGTTTGTAATAGTTCACATTGTGATCTTTGCTCCACTTGGTCCTCATGATTGGTGACTTGGATGCTGTCCGTCTATGCTATTTTTGTTTCTGTTCCTTTATAATAATATAGTTGGATGTCTCATGGCTTGGCAGCCGGGCCGCTTTCTGTAGTGGAGACTTTTCAGTTGGACCTCACAGCAATAACCCAGCTGTGCTGTGGGGGGAAAATGAAAGCCAGAGCTCCTGTTTTGAGAAGAATTGATATGGATCTTGGTTGCATAGTTCAACTATGTAAACATAACATTCAGCTCCATAAGGGTTTAAGGAGGGGAATTGTTTGTTATTGTAAAACTTAATGTAATTAATTAGATATGTCATGTAATGGAGTAAACAGTTCATCTACAAGACATAAAATACTGAGTCAATAGAAAGGGGGGAACTTCCAAAAGTCAAGTTCACGAACGTCTAAATTTGAGGAAACAGACAATACCATGTGGCATAAACGCAGAATGACGCCATTTTAGTAGCTATTAAACCATTTGTATGTTAAATTTTACACAGGCTTGACTCTGGTTTATTAATAGTAACCAAAGAAACACATGTTTTGTCCCAAAGGCATAGTACACACTAATAATATCGAGTGTGTTTGGTGTATAACTGTGTAACGGAAACAGATGTACGTGTGATTCCGTATGTGAACAAGCAGTCATACATTTAACATAATATTAATCAATATGCATACAGTTATGCACAACAGTTAAAAATAAGCATTAACGCATACAGCTGTGTCTTTGACCTTTTGTTTTTAAAATCTTATATTATCTTTTTTATTGTGTATATGATGTTTTTATTTCTACATTATATGGTTATCCGAGGAATCGATGGTCTTTTATTTAGTGTCTACCATACACAGAATTTACTACAGATCCTATATACTCAGCTAAAGTTTTACAATGTTGACCACAATGTGTACTATTTAGTAAAAAAAAAGGTCTGAGTATTACAATTTATGATGGATTTGGGACACAGCTACAGCACCATAAAGCGTTCGATGCAGCTTAGACGGTGCTAAATCTGCCCACTCGTCCCCGGTTGAAAGCAGCAGCTTATCCATGGAGAGAATAATTGATAATGTAAATAGAAAGTTGGACGGACTCTGCTGAAGTTTGTCATGGGCTGTTTATATAACGTACAATTCTGTTTTGCCTGTGATTTCCTGGACGTTACACAGAGGCATGCAGGGGTCGGCAAGCAGTGGCTTTTCACTACACATACACAGACACGCACACACACATGCATACACAGCGCAGGACACGCTTGGGTTTGCACAAACAGAGGCTGCCTGTCCCTTAGTGGGACTTGTGTCCACAGAGAGAAGTGTCTGGAGAACAGAAGAAAGCCATGGGACAAAACCCAGTGACAGCAAGAGTATCCCATGATCTCAACGCTGACTGACTTCACTGCATCTCAGCATCCATATATGGTGGTGAAAATCAGCTACTGGTGTTTTCCAGACGTAGCGGATACATAGAGTTTAAAACGAAATCGGTATTTAAACAGGAATTACAATGCAATGAGCGCTTCTGTGCGAATTATGGTGAAATTGACATGTGGAGCCCTCCGACTGGTTTCTCTCCATGTTCATTTTGCTCCGTGCTGGCTTCTATCTGCTGTAATTTTTGTTATTGAAGGGCTTTGTGTCAAGATGAATCCAAACTGACCAAACCCCAGTAGGATATTGATGTCTGCGTCAACTGCAATAAAAATCCATGGGAAATGTTACTCACGCTCTTTGGAAACGTTAAATGTCTGCCTGTGAGGTCCGATCCTGCAGAGTTGACGTCTTATGAGTTCTTTGTCAGCGTAAAGGTTTAACGCTAAGAATGATTGAGATGTGATGTTCTCAGAAGAATGCCGGGCCGCCGGGGATGGCCCGTAACATAAATAAGATCTTGGATGTTGACTTGAATTTACTGACAACAGTGTGTGTCCATCCTGGCCTTTTCACTGAGAGGGGACTTCCTATCTTAATTCCTGTTCTTCCTGCCAAGATAACTGCTATCACTCTGGGGAGAGATGGGTACTTTCCTATAAGGAAGAGCACGCACAAACAAACCTATTAACGCCGGCGTCAAAGCGTAGCATCAAAAATAGAAAAAGTACATTTTGTGTTAAATTTGTCTCGCTCTGATGTGAATCCATTTTTCTGATCTGTGTTTATTCCTCCTTGCGTGCTTTTTGGAAAGTTTGCATGTAAAACCGTGATATTTCCAAAGCACCTGTTTACTCTCCTCACATAACTGTGTGGCTAGCAATTTGCAACCGCAGCACAGTGCATTATGGGAGGCCACTCCTAAGGTTACAATGGAAGATTCATCCCCTACAGGTGCAATCAGCAGCCTGTCGTCACGGAGGGACAATTACCCCCATATCCCCTTTTCCTCAGCCCATCCCTCCTTGTCAAATCCAACCTTGTTAAAAATGGGACAGATGTGGAGCAGAGTGTTGGAGGTGGTCGATGTTGCCCAAGTGACTTGTTGTGTATGTGTGTGTGTGCACGTGTGTGTGTGTGTGTTTGTGGTTGCATGCTGACAAGCGGTACACAATATTGAACATGCAGAAAAGGTTCCAGCCAGTAGATCACATGGCCCCACACAAATCCACGATGTCAGGGAGATGGAGCAGCCCTGCAGCAGATGATTTAAGACCTGGCTGGAGCAATCAATATTTTAGCAGATATGAAATCCAGAAATGCCATCCAAGGTATATTTAAAATGATGTGAATCTGGGCTGTAGAATAAGCGGCGAATAAATCATTAGCTCCTCTCCGCGTACCTTACAGCTCTGTGTAGATCTGTCTGTGTGTGTATGTAAGGGAAAAGGAATTGACCTTTTTTGTGGAGTTGAGCAATGTATGTGCATCGATATCAATATTAAAACCCATAGATTTTGGATTCTTTTTCAAAAAATATCGGCCATCAGGAGTTCAATACATTTTTAAATTAATATTGTAGAGATTTTTCTTCTACTGCTCGTATTTTGACCCGTAGTTGAGATTCTCCGGTAGCATCTCTGGGTTTGTAGCGTCTTCGGGGTGTTTGTGTGTTAGACCCTGGTCTCAAAAAAAAAAAGTCTCTTGCCCCAAAGAAGCAGGCAACACAGATCATATGGTGTCTAATAGGTCACCATGGGATTTTTCTAGCTGTAGACTATATCGTGTGTGTGTGTGTGTGTGTGTGCACGTTAATGGGGGGCCAAAGTGAACGCTGTTATCTCCTCACTTCTGAATACTCGGGTGTAAGTTTAGGTTTAAGGAACGTTACAGGTTATGGATTACTTATGGTACAGTATTTGTGTGTGTGTGTGTGTGTGTGTGTGTGAATAATGAGACCAGATTGTGCTTGGGTGTCTGCGTTATCAGTAACACAGACTGTACAAAATCCTATCCAAGTAATACTTTAGTCGCCAAACAAACAGCTCCCCTCTTGAAGAACACATACTTCCTAATTTCGCCGTTTGACACAGACATATTTCATCCCGCCTAAAAAAGGAAATGCACTGAGCACTGTCAGTGAAATGATCAAAATGGAGGCACGGCATCGCCCCTGAATATTAATTCATCACTTACAGATCCCAGCAGTGCATTTCATTGATTTGTTTGCCGTTATAAAGTGAGCAATGGATGATTGAATTGTGCTGAAGCGGCGTTTCTTTGAGCTTTTCTATTAGGCCGATATTTTGACATGGGAGCGGAGGAGGATGAGGAGTGGGGGTGGTTCATCGCCCATCTCAACCGCAAACACCGTTAAACAACGCAGAAATGTGTCTGAGATGAGCATTTTGCAGATTTACAGCTGCGATCCACCCCGACAGAAATATTTATTATCTCCCACCGCTCATCCTGACAATCAAGGGACAAACTATTGATGAAAAATATGAAAAATACACCCCGACGCCCTGCTTTTACTGTTGTACCCTATACAGATGAATACTTTCCACCATTCCCTCCCATGTTTGTTTGTTTTTTTTTCACAACAGGAACCTGAGTAACAACAAGATCTCCCTGCTGAGGAACGGCTCCTTCTATGGATTGGCTGCCTTGGAAAAACTGTGAGTACTTTAAGTTAAAGTCTCCTCGCTGTTCGTCCTCCCCCGAGTCCTCATCGTTGTCATCGCACCATCGCAACGGCGAGTCAAAGTGAGACGCGGGAAACGGGGGGACGCGTGTCGGGTTTGTGCTGTTGTTGTGCCTGTCAATGTTTTTCACCGCGGTTTGCTTAACCTCAGCTGCCACGGTTAATGTCTTCCAGCGGTAATATATAGCATCAAATAAAGCCCTAATGCGGTGCAAGTTAGCAGGTTTTGACAGTCTGACTGACTGGACTGAGCCTGTTGATGGTGTGTGCAAGGTCCCAGAGGGGTGTATGCATGTGATGTGATGATGAGCACTATGATGACTGCACTGATTCTTCCAGCCTTCCCCCCCGAAGGCAACTATTGATTGCTTTTGCCTGCGTTCAGCCCGGCGATCGCTGCCTTTACACCTGACGGTGACACTGACACATTCACTGAAGAGGAGGAAATCAGAGAGAGGAAGAAATACGACAAAGTGGATGAGACGACTAGATAGGAACATTTTTTTTACCACGTGCTCCTCCCAAGCCATCTCACTATCTCTCTCTCTCTCTCTCTCTTGTTCTCATACATGTGCTCACACCCAGAAAAGTGTGCGCACACGCTCACACACACTACGGTGATGGCTCCTTTGAATATAATTACACTTACTTCAGCTCTGCCTCCCTGACTGCTCGACAGTTAATTTCATTTTGGTATAATGTCAACGGAGTAATTCTGCCTCTCTACCGCTGCACATTTGGTGATTCCGTCCCTGATTGACCCGAAGAATGATGTCATCTGTCTCGCTGGGCCTTATTAGTGCCATCAAACTTCCCTACCTTCATCCCTCCTGCACCCCTGAAGTGAGAGATGATAACTAGGCTTTTAAGTACACTCAGCCAGAGGAGGATGGTCGCAGCTGACAGTGGGAGCAGCAGTTTGCATGCCCCATCCCTTCCTTCACCTCACTCTCTTGGTACAACCTGCCCATCCACCCTCCCAGATGTAGCATTTGGCAGAGATGCGTCCGTCTCTGGCAGCCGAAGCCAAAGCAGGTACCCTGGGCGAGCCGAGAGCGGACGCCAGCTGTTCCTGAGTCTGGCTCAGCTGACTGGCTGACCGACTCTGGCGTTCTGATGGCTGTAGCGAATTACCCCTTGATTGACAGGCCTGATAGACTCGTACGTGTTTGCACAGCTGGACCCGGCGGGACGTGCATTCGCTATTGTCAAACTGATCTGTGCGTGTGTGCCGATACGGACGTTCATCGTTCCCATGGCTCCTGTTTTATTTCGCTCTGTATGACTGGAAATAAAATGAAATAATGTGCAATCAAATGTTAGTGGCTACAAGAAATCCTTCGTGATACCAATGTGAGAAACCATAACCAAGCCTGACCGGGTGTCATGATAACATCGTGACATTCCTGTCCTGTGTAACATCACATCACTGCTTTATGAATCCTTTTCTTGTGATATAATCTCTTCTTATCGTGATTTTCCTCCATAGCCTGGACTGTGTCCTCCCCTCAGAGGGTCTCTGTAAATTGGATGGCGTCCTGAATCCCCCCATACGGGCACAAGCCCATTAGCATCAGCCAAAATGGGTCCCACAAGAGCAAAGCATGAACAAAGCCCATCACTGTTCTCTGATCAGGACACTAAAACGAACTGTGCTGCTTCATCACGGGTTCCCACCGTTCAGGCCTGCCGTGTCCACTGTGAAGAGGCATCGGAGCAGCTTTTTCAATTCACGGTAGCTGCCGACGAAGAGATCATATTAGGATACCGAAGACGATAAGGATACCTTTAAAAGCATCAAAGAACACGGAACTAAACTGTTAGCGCCAACCTGCGAACGAGCTCCGTGACCCGTGTCGACGACGTGTCTTTTTTATAGTCGTAGTGTAAGACGCGACTGTAGTTTTATTCCTCACGGACATCAAAATGCTTCTCTTTGTCTGTTTGCGGCAGAGATATTTGTCTAGCCCGAGGACTTCTGAGGCAGGCTGAACAGACTGAGCGGACCTCGGTGCAGGGCAGAGACGGGATCAGAATTCAGAGTGGCATCTGCAATTGCTCATTCTGAAAGTGGATGTCAGAGGTGTGAGGAGGTGTCCTTTAAAAAGTTTTGCGGCTCCTGGTTGCTCCCACTGAGGAGCTTGCTGTTTATTCAGTGTTTCTCAGGAAGATATCTCCTTGGGAGGTGATTGATGAGGGTGTGGCAGCTCCGTGGAGGACAGATGCCCTGGCTGGTTGTGCATAAGAATGTATGAGCGGGTGAAACTCGGTGATCAAAGAGCAGGTGGAGGGGGAAAAAAAAAAAAAAAAAAAGGGCTTAATGACCGCATGATGATAAACCGTGCTGACCCTGAGGTTATCCTCACGGGGTCAAAGGTGGGGGATTATTAGTAGGATAGCAGGAAAAATGAGCGTCGGCCGTGTTATTGACTCATTTCAGTCAATAATGCCTGATGAAACGCAAAGACTTCAATCAAACATTTCATTTATCGTATACGCGTATAAATCAATGCGCCCATATGCTGCCACTGTAAATGATCTGTCACGAATTGAGCTACCAGAAAGAAATTAAACACAAATAACACATTAGCTGCTCTAATCGTCAAATTATAGACAACTGCATTCCACATCCCTCCTAAGTGTTCATAAAAGAGCTAAGTGCACATCTACTGTGTTATTACTCGGAGCACATAGAGGTGCCATTTTCTCCTCTCATTAAATTCCCGGAATATTTTGATCCGTACCGTCTTTTTTTTTTTTTTTGCAGTGATGTCACAGTCGTGGGCCGATCCCGAGCAGGACCCTGCTCCGTTGTCGATTTTCCCGGAGAACAGGTGTTGCGGCCGTGCAGCATTTCCCAGCTTTTCTTTTCATTCTTTGCTAATAAATAAAGACAAGCGAAGCCTTACATGGGGCCAAAGTATACTTCTGAAAAATGAATGGTTTAATTGTAATCTCAAAGGAGACTGGAGCCGGGTCACTTTGGAGGTTAAACATGTGAGCTCCATGGGTGTGACTGATTTACTAACTGTTGCGTGATGAACTGAGCTCTGAGATTTTTTTTTTTTTTTTTCTCCTCCTGCATCGCTGTGCGTGACTGAAACCGCCGCGCGCCGCGCCGTGTTGCTCTGTGCTCTTAATCACAGATTTTCTCCTACCGGGAAGAAAGCAGCAGATGGATGGCGGAGGACTTTGTGATGATTTAGCAGAAATGCTCACAATATTTATTTCCATTTTGGGAGTATTGGAGTTCTTTCTCGGTTTGAATTATCTCTTGGCTGCTTCTGTTATGCTATTTAAAAAGTAGAAAGAGGACCTATACCACAGGTATCTCTTAGAAGTATTGTCTTCGTGCTCTGTTTGACCTTTTGCTTTATTCGGATACAAAGATTGTTGAGCGCCGGCGTTCCAAACGAGGATGCTGTTAACCGCGCCGGCTTTCTTCCTCTGCGTTTGCCAGTGTATTCTTTTTTATGTGCATCCTAAAATGAAGGTGAACGTTCGCATTAGTGACTGATGCATTATTTTACGTCTTGTTCTTCAAAGCAAAGAGTAAAATCGCAGAAAATCAAAGCAAATATCCCATAAACACTCCATATACGCCGCCACTGGGAATAAATTGCTCTCCAGCAGTGTCTGAGAACTATTTCATCATTGGCCCAAATTGGTGTGGCTTGTAAAGACTTTAAAGCGGTGAAAAAAAACAAACAAACTCCCGATCGTTTTCTTTAAAATGAGTCATATTTAAACGGAGCTTTAAAAGCACCCATAGCATATTATGCAGAAATATTCATTTGTTTGCTTTACATCGATGAGTGTTGACTGTTTCAAATAGGCTGCGCTATTGAGTGGTGTATCTTGGCAAGGAAAATTAATTCATGACCACTAGGCCTGTGGTACACACTGTATATAATATAATGAAAATACACACAGAAGGAAAGCCATTGCCTTTTGATGCTCTGGCAGTAGTAGCTACGAGCCTGTCACAATGCGTATATTCACTTAATTTAATTGGACTGAGCTGTCCAACTATCTGCCTGTACTCCCTCCCCAGTGAGCTTTCAACACGTATTCATTTACAATCCAGTTGTGGTTATCGTTCCCGCCGAGTGTTTGCTCTGGTTTTGGAATGTATGAGCAGACTCTCCTTCAAAGTATCTGAACCGGGGGTTTTTTATGAATAAATGTTTCTAATGACAGTCAGGTTATATAAGGTCCGTCTTTGCTACACGCCGATTATCCGCGTCCGTCGCTGTGCGTTTTTCAGGGCGATAATCTTAAGTTGTGTTTGTGTTTGTGTGGTTGATGCCAGGAAGTGTTTTTTTTTTGAGGAGCTCCTACTGGCAAACGGAGTTATTTTCTCTCCGTCGAGACGTTTGAGTGCATTCAAACCGCAGCGCTACATGTTGTTTCTGTAGTGTCAGGGATGAAGAGCAGAGCAAATAGATAAGCGTGTCAAACAAATGAAGGGCAGGCTCTTACACAAGTGTTGGCTCCAAATGTAAAAAAAAAACGGAGAGGAGAGGAGCCGAAAGGCCAAAACTAATATTTCCTTACTAATGTGAGCTACAGGGGTGATTTCAGAAGATTTTACACAGTGGAAAAATAATAGAATAACCTTAAAGGATTCCAAGACAGTACAGTGAATGTGCTAATTAATGATCACATCTGTGGCGAGCGGCAAAGATAAATTACCACCACGGTAATAATCTAGATTGCTGTGTGTGTGTATGAGTGTGTGTGTGTGAGTTGCAATGTAGCCTCCCAGCCTTATCTGACAACAAACGTAATGGTCAATCACTTAGCAGAAGCTGCAGTCCTGCTGTTGCCGTCTGTTTATTGGCCTTGTGCTGAATATATTTTGAACACTGCACATGCCACGGTAATGTAAATTGTTTTAGTTATGTGTGTGTGCGTAAATAAAACAGTAGTTGAGGAGCACGCGTAACTGCGTTTACTGAGTTTAAATTCCGGCTTATGTTGTTGTTGTGGTGTGTTTCCTAATTAAAAACATCATTTTAACAGTAAGTATTATGTTTGTATCTGTGTGTGTGTGCATGTGGGTGTGTGTCCTCTGTCCTGAGCTTAATATTAGCCCTTGGTAATATTAGTTATCCCTCTTCTTTATAGGACAGAGCGTTTACGGTCACACGTCCTATTGCAGACGCCACGCGGCAATAAGAAATCTTATAAAATATATATAAATATATATATATGGACTCATCTCATTCCGTTAAGTGCACACACATACACACACAACTTTCACTTTCCATTTGGATGAGTGCCTGAGTGGTCGGGGCAAGCAGCTGTTTTATTTGCGTATGCACGTTATGTAGAATGTGACCTTTAATGAATGTGATGCTATTTTGCTTATAACACTACATGGACGTAGAGTTCTATTTAATGAGGATGAGTGATCAAATACCGTCAAAGGGAGAAGCGGTAGTCAGTCGACACAGCGCCCGGGGCATGTGTGTGTGTGGTCTGGCCACTGTCCTCTGTTCCTTAATGTGTGTGTTGTACGTGGATTTGGCTGGGATACAGCGTATGCAAATGGTGGACTGTGATAATCAGCGAGACTCAGAGGTGAATCCATCCATTAGTGTCATATGTTGAACAGGCTGATAACCACGGGGGAACGCGGCTCAAAAGAAGTTGGGCAGGCCGAGACGTGGAGTACGGTGGAAATTAATGGGGAGCCACTTCAGTAGCTTTTCAAACATTAACCACAAATGGCAACGTTTATACCGACGTCTGCTCGCGCTCGTCAAACGTGCAGGACTCGGGGAGTAGAAAATGGTTATTGTTTAAACATTCATCTCATTTGAGCTACTCCAGCTGTACCTACAGTGAATAAGTGGGGCGAGTTTCCCCAAAGGTACTTATTGTTTGTTGTGGGTGTGTGTGAGATCATTCCAAGAGTTGAAACTGTGTGCTAGGGTGAGTAACATGAAAAAAGCAGGAGTTTGGACGTTTGTTTGTGTTTGTGTGTGTGTGTGTGTGCCTGAGAGGGACTTAAAGAGAGAGGGACATTCAGGCATCTCTGAACCGCGGTAGCAGCCTGTTCACGTTTACTCGAGTAAATGTCCTTTTTTTTTCTCACCACTTTTAGTATCATAGGGCTATACAGGTTATGACAGCTAATATTTTACGAAAGCTATCAGTGTGTAAAAGTAACAGCCGCATAATTCAGGGCTGTATCTGAGCACAAATCTCACAAAACCACATGATGACTGCAGGTCACATCTCCTTTGTCGATTCCCGCTCGGAGTACCACATGGGTGGTGCTTACTGACAAAGGACATTACAAATCATGTCAAAAAGACTGTTAATTCCACAAAAATGCAGGAAATTATGCTAAATTGACTCACAAATAGTTTCCTTTGATTGTTTAAACTTTTTGGCACTTATTCCTTTGTATGATGGCGAAGACCCCACCCGTCTGGAACCAAAGTAAAATAAACTGTGAGGATTTATAACATTTATTCGCAAATACTTGTTGGACCAGGTCTGATGACGGCCAAAGATTGCCATGTTGCACACAATACAGCCTTTGTTGTACTTGGCTTAGAACAGGCGTAGGCAAACTACGGCCCGCGGGCCATAATCCAGCACGCCGAACTTGTCCAAATTATATTATATTATTAAATTATATTATTATTAAACCTCGTTCATTTAGCCTTTTCCCTGCAATGCACGCGTTTCCCCAGCAGGTGGCTCCAAAACACATTGACCTTTGTTGGGTGTATTACTCTCTACTTCACTTTTTCGCTTTGCCCTTCGAACCCTACTGTAAAAATTAGCGGACCAAAGAAAAGAAAAGTGGACAGAGAGTGCTGAGTGTTTTATAAGGAGTGGACAACAAAACATTTTTTTCACTGAAGTCCGATCAACGGCTGTATGTCTGATATGCCAAGAAATGTTGCGGCTTTCAAAAAATACAATATGAGCCGTCACTTTGCCACGAAGCATGCTAACTACGCTAGCAAGAAGTCAACGCAAGAACGGGCGGCTGCTGCTCGGAGGTTGACGGCTAATTTACAGACTCAGCAAAAAAAAAAATCACCGACAAACGGCGATTCAAGAGTCAAGGACCAAGACCTCCGGAGGACGGCGCAGAAGATGCCGGCGTGGTTTGGCTCGATCTACGTGTGTGAGCAGACGTTCAGCGTCATGAACATCAACAAAGCCCGTCACAGATCCAAGTGAACTGACCAACACCTCAGATCCACAACAAAACTAACTCCAGACTTTGAATAAAAGGAGACCATCAACACTGATTCCACTGAAATGGAACGTGAGTTTCTCTACTGTGTGGTGAAAAAAACGCATTTGGAAAATTATTTGTACAATAAGCCTTTCATATTCATGCTTTGCTACCTGTTAAAGGCCAAAACCTTTTATGTGATGGCTTTTACATGTCGTTTATATTAGTTCACACAAACACTCCATCCATCTGCTCCTGGCCCGGCCCCTCTGTCAAATTTTAGAACCCATCAAAAAGTTTGCCCACCCCTGCATTAGGTGCATCTTCCAGGACCAAATCCAGGTCTGAATCCCAGTTAGTGTCCTGCACGATGACACAAGTATCGATCTGAGGAGGAAACCCACATGCAAACTCCACGCAAAAGCAGCCACGGTGCGGCTATGCTAACCACTGTGTCACTGTGTTGTTATCTGGTACACCATTGGAACAGTACACAGTTACCACAGTTTGAGAACCACGGCTCTCACTGAGTCTGATTGAGGAGAATGGCTCAGTGTCCATAATGTTGGTAAAATTCAAATATGAGATCAGATACACAAACACAATGTTAGCAGATTGATGCATGTGTTCATTACATGTTCATACGTGTGTCAGAAAGAGAGAGGAGAACCATCACAGATCCCCAGGGGTTACAGTTTGTTTCAACATGCTTATTTCAGTGGGAAGTCATGCGACAGACACACACGAGCGTAAACACTCTGACGTTTCCCAGTTAATGCATCCTATATCCCTCCATAGTCAATTAACAGAGCACACACACACACACACACATAGCTTATTTAATTATGGTGCACATCAAGTCGATATGAAAAATACACAGTCCACAGAGAGCATCTACACATCCCATAGGACGTGTGTGTGTTCAGTGTGGCTACGCAGCGCTACGCTGATGCTCACATCCTCAGCTAGAGAGGGGTGGAGGAGGTAGAGTATGAGGCTGCCTGTGTGTGTGTGTGCGTGTGTGTGGCTGTGTCATTTTGTTTGATATGCAAAATCGTCCGTTCAGTCATCATTTAATTCATTTTGCAGCAGGAGCAGAAAAACAGGTTTGTAACAGCACGTGAAGTTATTTCTTTGTATTATATGAAGTAATCTGATGGGTAGAACGTGACGAGAGGAAAGGAAAGGAGAGAAGAGGCTAAGAAAGGAAGAGATAGTAGAGGAGAGCAAAAAGGAAAAGAAAGGAACGGAAAGATCTTTAGGGACTCTCCACTTTTACTTCCCTTCTTCTCATTGGACTAAATTTACCTCCTTGGGCATGGTGGCAGCTGACTGTTGCTAGGAGACTGCATAGCCTTCTTCCTTCAGTTGGTGCAACAAAATAATTGTATAGTATTCTCCTGTCAAAAACTTACAGGGTGGAACAAAATTGCAGAGCTGGGAATGGCCACGGATGCCCAGGGATTGGATTACGGCTCCGAGAGCAGACACAATAGTGTCAAAAGCAGAATAGTTGATGCTGAGGTGAGAGGGGAAAATACTCAGGCAAAGAATTCATTCTGAAGTCGTCTTTGTCACCAATCTCTGCTGACAGCTCTGATATTTACATGGCGGTGGACTCTGTCAACCTCGTGAGAAACAAGGCGGAGGCTTGTAGTTTGATTCAGGTAAACCAGTAACGTAACACTTATCTATTTTAGCAGCTAATGGACTACAGACACCGTAATGATAATAATAATGGACGCCGTAATTGTTTTTTTTGTTGATTAACTGGAGGTATTGTGTTGATGTTTTTTGTTCATATGCCTCATTAGAACGGTAAATTGTTGTTGAGGAGGGAGTATGTGCACTTAAACCTTAGAGACTCGGGCCTGATGCGTCTGGCCAATCAGAAGAAGGGAAGGGTCATAAAGAGACAGTGCGCAAACCTGTCCGTTTTCACCAGGTGTGCACACCGGTGCTGCAGCATGGAAGAGTCAAGTGGGTTAATGCAGTTTTTTTCACCTTAAAGCCTTGCAAAAGCATCAAAATATGGCAAATAATCCAAGAAACTGATTTTTATTTCATCTTATATTACAAATGAATCAGTCTGAAGGTGTAGGACGGATTTTGCATCACTCAGATTAGAGCTGCAGCTCACTTAAATGCCATTCCTTTAGTTTTGAAGCTAAAACTTTACTGATGTGAAGTGACGTTTGGCTGTGATGAAGATAAACATGTAGCTTTATGTCTCATGCACTGACGAACGCTCTTTTCAATTACCCTCACTTTATCTGTCCATTTCCGCCAGCTTTACTATTTCCAACATAGTGTGTCAACGACTGCTGACGCCTGCCAACAGAGTTTGGCGCTGCTGCCGTCACACTAAGATCTCAAATGTTCAGTACCCACGAACAAAACTGTTGGACTGATGAAAAACAGAGAGCAAACTTTGGATTTATAATCCCATCATGGCCAAAAGTGTAAAGTTTGAGCTGGGGGAAGAAACGTGTTTTACCTAAAAGTGCTCTGGAAATGTCACAGCTGAAAATGTCAGGAGTATTTTGTTGAAAATTGAAAGTGTGACCTGAAGGTGGCACTACAGCAAACTTGCAGGATGACAACAAAATCATTAGGATTCATTCCCTGGGGCCCAATTATCAACTGCAAATTTCATAAGATGAGGAAGTTGTCATGGCAGTAGAGGTGGAAGTAGAGGAAATGTGAATATATTTTGAAAAGGCAGGCTGGGCCACACACACACATGCACACACACACAAACATACACACAAACAAATAGTATTGTTCCTAGGAAGAAATTGAGCCCAAATGAGATTTTTGAACAAGGTTCAAACAGTTTTTCAGCCATCTGCGCCGTCCGATCTGTATTCCGCCGAGGCTCTCTGCTCTCTCCTCCGCTTACTGTACCGCACTTACTGCTGCGCTCAGCATATTTAAACCAAAAGCTGTGGACAGACGAGTCCGCACCGATTGAAAAAGATGGATGGCAACAATTACGGCAACACACACGAGGGCTATCTTTAGATATGTAAAGCCATGAAAATAAAATAGGAACGTCCAAACACCTAGCAGATATTACCCATCACAACCAGCAGAACCAGGCGAGAGGAAATAAATGTACAAAACGCTCCAAAGACACACTACACGGCAGTACTACGACTTCATGATCAATTCTCTAACAACTAAAAACTTCCTAATAAAGCTTAACTTTACACGCTGTGACTGTAAACACTTGTTTCCCTTGTTTTCCTCCCTTTCCTGTCTTTGTTTACAGGTGAAATAACGAATGCTCCTTCTCCCTTCCATCAGAGAGGAGGAGAAGAAATGAATAGGGGTTGATCATGAATCATTTCTGTGCCCACGTGTGGTTGGAAGGAGCCGGGATGGGAGCATGATGGGAATAACAAAGTGCGGATCACGGGCTGATGGGACACGACGTTAAGTGGAAGCAGGTGAGAGCCTTTGATGTGATGGTGGAAGGTGGATGTCAGAGGAGAGATACGGAGAAAGTTTTGCGCCTGGTGTATTGCATGTGAAGCGAGTCTGACTTTGTGATTCTGATCAACTGAATGGTGCTTTCACAAAGGGAAAGGATTATTGCGATATTCCCTCTGGGACACGGAGGAGATAATGCACTTTCCTCCCAAGTCACCATGTAAAGGCTGCAGCGGGGAGACGCTCTCGTTTTGCTAAAGTCCACTCACACAGCTCGACGAGAATAAAGCGCGACTATCATTGTGTATTTCCAAGAACGTTCCCAAAAAATATTGACGCTTACTTATACCTGTATAGTATGTATAGTACAATGAACCGGCTTTAATATGAAAAGTTAGAGAAACACACCCTGAGCGAGCAATATTTCCCTTCAGAGGGAACGAGAGAGGCTTTGAACTACGGGAGCAGACGAGCTTACAAGATTTTATATTTTCAAGGAAACAATGTAATGAGGTAATGGACTGACACTGACACCGATGCATTTGGTGTATCTTGAAAGTGAATATCATGCATATAAATGATTAATGAGGAAACTCAGGCAAACTTTAGATGTGCCTTTAATACCCTGTGTCTCTGATCTGCTGTTTTGATGTTTGAATCAAAGACGAGGGACCGATCTGTTGAGGTCACACAGCCGACAAACACAAAAAAAAAAAACGCCGTCAGAAAGCCCGGCGCCCATTGTACCGCCAAATTTTATTCAATGTAAATTCTCCACGTGAGGATCAAAGCCCAAAATGGAACCAGGAAGCTGTAAGATCAATCAGCCATCTTCCTAAACTGACTCATGGCACAGACTACAAGTACATTATGGATATTTTTGGTTTTAAAAAAAATGCCATTGATGATATTATGGACGCGCCCAGAATTGTGGAGAAAATGAGAGCGAAGCAAATGATGTCATGTAAACGTGTACCTGTGAATGATGTGCTGACTCTGCAGGTAGTCCAGGGCCAGCGTCATCTCACACAGGTAGAGTTTGACGGCGTCCTCGCTGAACTGCACGCTCTGCTGCAGGTGGTACCGCAGATCTCCTCCCAGCAGGAGGTCCACCACCATAAACATGTCCTCCTCATCTTGGAAGGAGTACCTGGGACCCAGGGAGGTAAGGGGGCGCGGGGGGGACACAGGGCTCAATCATGGTAGAGTTTGTAAAGGAGGATCATGCTGTGTACACAAACTCACTAAACCATACACACAGACACACACACTTTGTATATTTTGCATGCAAGCACCAATGCAGACACAAGACAACATGCCATTAACATGCATCTCTCTGATCCAGCAGGCGTAACACATTATGTATATTGATGCACGTGTCAAAGAACGCTCACGAACACCCGTCGTTATCTCACAAAGATGACACCCTTTTGAAGGAACACAGACAGAGAGGATGCCATCGCCCGTCGAACGCTTGGAAACGAACCACGTGACTTCATTAGGGATTGCTTGTGGTCCAGTGAACATTTTTGTCAATCAGGCTTACTAATCATGCACATCAAATTAAAACGCAGCCTCTTAATAATCTGGGTGGGGATTTGTAACACTCCACTCCACAATTTCCACGCCAGCCCATGAACAAAACACGGAGCCACACGGGTGAGCGATGGCATCTACCGTCGCGTCAAAGGAAAATAAAGGCACAATCGCTCCTTAATAGCTTTCCAATGTCGTAAATTGCGGAGACGGATAATAAACGTCCGCCCTTGTGATTGATTCTATCAAAGTCAGCTTAATGCGTTTGTTACTGACCCAATTCTTTATTTTCCCATTAAATCCGTGCGGTGTTATTGCTTTCTTACAGCTGCAGGTTTTCCTCTGGA